>PVIR01001669.1:0-30409 GCA_004026965.1 Petromus typicus | reverse complement strand
GACCCCGGGGTCCACAGGCAGGAAAACACCTCGCCGTCGGACCCCAGCCACGCCCTCTGCAAGCCGGGTCCCTGGTCACCTGGCAATGGCCGGCCTCGCGAGATCTCCGGAGTTCCGTGAGACTTCGGCAGCCCTTGGACGCCTCTGCAGACCAGCTCACGGGCAACGCGCCTGCGCAGGCATCGAGTCAGAGAGGGGAGCTCCCCGAGGTCGGCAGGACTGAGCCGCAGCGACAGGTTAGACAGAGAGGACCCCGGAGGTTAGGACGGGGGGCGGGGGGAGTGTGCTGCCTTGGGTGACGGGAGGGGATACTGCGAAAGGCAGGCGAAGAGAAGCCGATGGAACGTACTGGGTAAGACTTGGGCTCTGGAGCGCTCCTGACCGTCCCGCCTGACAGTCAATGGACAAGTTCATTTTGGGAACGGAAATGTCTTCGTCCGTGAAATGGATGTAATGATTGCACCTTTTGTAAAAGATTAAATTGAGTGTATGGTGACCTTCGTATATGCTAAGACTTCCATTTTACACAGTCGTGATGAATGATCTTTATTCTGAAAAATGAGACTTTACTCCTTTAATACTTAATTTGCAGGAATCAGAAACATAGTAGTGTACCCTCTCAAACATTCCTGTCAGCTCCGAGTTACCCTTCAAGATAATCGTTTACACTGAACATTTAACTTTCCTCTGTAGTATGTCAAATCACTTTCTGTATTATGTCATCTAATTAAACATGAACTTGCCATAAACAATGTTATTTGTGTTCTTTCTACTTTGAGATTTCTGTTATATTTAGCTCTTCTTCTTTTTGGTGACTTTACTACAAGAGTGTGGTGTAAAAATAGGATAAGAAAAAAGGAAAAAGACAACCAAAATTAACCCTCAAAGCTACAATTACTGGTGTGAGAATCAAGTGGAAATTCTCTTTTAAATGATAAGGTCAAATGAAAGTTGCATTAGGAGTATAGTTTGTGTAATTTTATCATTTTGAATTTACTGAGCAGAGGTTTAAATGAGAACATGAATTCATGCGTGCAATTCGTGACATCAGAGAAGTTAGTACCTGTGGGGCTTCAAGGTCTGGTCCCCATGGGGGCGTGAAGGCAGTTCAGAGCCTGACCACATTAGGTAGTCTGGGACAGTGCCTGCCTCACCCTTACCCAGACTGTCTGGGTTTAGAGTGAGCCATTATGAGACCAAACCTCTTGAACTGTTTGCAAACTCAGTTCATTTCAAGCCAGCAGCTAACCAAGACAGCTCAAGGGTCATTCCCATTGAGATGCCATTCCTAATTCTGTGTCATCAGTATTACTTGTTCATGAAAAAGACATTAACCAATCATTCCCCTTAGTACTTGATGGTAAGAGTATTGTAGTAAGAATGTCCCCTGCCTGCTCAACAAATAATAATAATAAATCGTCCCAAAGAGAACGCAGGCTCAGTGTGAAAATGATCTCCTGTCTCAGTATGCAGCGGTGAAGGCTTTTCTTCCCCCTCACAAGGTGTTTTGACTATATTTCGTAATGTTTCAGCTAATTTAGTTTCTTCCAACAGTTTCATTTCGGTATTTAAGATTTCATTCCAGTGGTTGGTATTTAGATTTAGTATTAAGAAATTTGTTTTTGTTTGGTTGTTGTTTTATCTTTATTGGTACATTATGAATACACATCATCATCGCATTCAACATTGAGAGTTTGTACCAGAATATGACACTCGATTCTCATTTTTTCCCTTTTGCCCCTGCCCTGCAACTCCAACCCCACAGACACAATCTTTTTCTTTTTTCTTTATTATTACCACATTCGTTTTCCCCTCGTTATTTACCCTTGCACTCTCTTTCCTTTTAAATATTTTCTACTTCACAATATTTGTTTTAGTTTCAGTTTCAAACGTGACTCAAAGCTCTCCTTCGCTGTACATCTTAGAGCAGCCTAGATCTGTCCCAGGTTCTGGTGACTTGGGGACAAGAGGAAGTTTGGAGTTTTATGTGTACACTCAACTATCCCTTTTTCTTCGTAAACTTTGGGGCCTTGCTGTGTTAGGATGCAGACAGGCTGGGATGTCAAAAGGGCAGAGTTCTCTGTAACTGGCCAAGTCATCAGCCACATGCTATTCTTGCCCTGTCTGTGGACTTCAAGAGTCGGGCAGTGGCTCCAACTGGCTGTGTAAAAAGGACTGTCCTCAAGTCATTGTCCAGGCAATGTCCCCTGGGACAGAATGGGAAGTGTCATGGTTACGTGGAGTCTCAGGAGCTGACTGCTGGGCGCCAGGTACTCTGCCACGTAACAGCTGCATGATGATGGCAAGTTTTTAATGTTCCTTGTGCCTCAGTTAATTTAAAAGAAAATCAGAGATAGTAATGTGATATAGTATCTGAGGGAATCCAACTAATGCCGTCCTAAAGCTAATCTGCCTCAGAATCCACCGTAACAGCTCCCATTACAGCTATACTTAGGACTCCTATCCTTATTCAGCCCTGTCACTAATAACAACCACCACTCCCTGCTTGTCCCCAAGCCTTGTGCTTGGGCAAGTATTCTTGGCAGGAAGCCACAACCTCCATTCACCGAACTCCTTCACATGACCCTTTAAAAGACCCCAGTAGCCTGTATGAGGGGTCCAGACTGGTCTCAGTGCCAGTGGTCTCTCAAGCTTGTTTTGGAGTAAACCTGTCTTGAGCTTGGGCTTCTGCTTCTTTTTCTCCTATTTGCTTGACAGCACCTGTGTAGTAGGGTTGTCCTGAGTGTTAAATGAGTGAGCAATATTTAATATTTCAAGTACTTAGACGCTGTTCATTTACATGATGTCGGGGCAGGTCAGAACTGTCCCTCCCTCTGGGGAAGCACTTCCTTTTTCACCTTAGCGTTAAGGGAGAAATTGTTAGAAGATGGATTCTCAGGCTCCACCTAGGCTTATAGAATCAGAAACTGGAGTGAGACAAGCCCCCAGAGTATCCTGAAGACCTACTGGTACAGAAAAATGAGAGTGGATTTTGGAACCAGTGTGATCACGAGTAAGTTATGACATAACAAGGCTGTTGTGAGGTTGAAGACAGTTGATACATATAAAGTATAACACTGCAGTGAATATTATCATTCTGTTGTTTCAGCAAGAACTTTTGAAGCACACATTCATTCTCCTGAGAGGGTGTTAGAGAGAGAGAAACCTCGTTTCTCAAAGTGTCCCCAAAGCAGCTTCCACAGCCGCACCACTCAAGAGCCCACCAGAAAGACAAACTCAGGCCTGTCCAGGAGACCCTGCATTTTCCCTTTGAGGAGCAAAGCAGCTTTATAAACTCAGTCCTGCATCTACTGAGTCCAGCTATATGTGTGGAGCCCGCATATTTGTGTAACTAACAAGGCCCAGTGTCAACTCTGCTGCCTAGTCAAGGGTTGAGAAGCTGTAGTGAACTCGGGACGACTGTCTCTATCACATGAAAAAAGGTGCCGAGCACCTATGCTGTTAATGTGTGCAAGGGCGAGACGTACATAAAATGGCATTTATACAGAACACTGACGTACACATAAATGGCATTTATACAGATTAGGGTTAAACCAGGTAAGAAAGTGATCCTGACATCTATATGGTTATAGTTTGTTGCATAATTTTAGCATTTGAAAGGTATCATTAAATGAAGCCCCCTTATCTAAATGGAAATGACCAACTGAGCCTTCTAAAATGTACTTTAATGAATATTTTAAGAAATCATATTTTAAGATAGCCATCATCACTGAAAGACACGCTTTGGCAGAGTTCTGCTACTGATCTGAATTGGAGTCAAGCAAGAGGCTGAGATACTTCGGGAGGGATTGATGTGTGCACTAAAAACCTGGAGACACGAAGTGCCGTTAAGCAATCAACTTCTCTGAACTCTAGAAACTTCTGTAAGTTTATCAGCAGTACATTTAAAGGAGTTTATAAATTGAAATGCTCATGAAAAATCATCACTCGGCAAACACTGTTTCTGTGCCCTGGGATTTGGTACATTTCTAAGGATGCAGAGAGCAATAACTCAGTGTTTAACTTGGTGACTCCAAGATGAGGTGTCCCTCCCTTCCAACTGCTGACAATTATTTACTACATAATCCTTTGACAATATGTGCTGGAGCCTGGTGATATTTTATTTCTTAAATTCTTTTTTTTTTTTTGAGACAGGGTCTCACTTTGTAGTTCAGGTTGGCCCTGAACTCACTATGTAGCCCAGGCTAGCCTCAGACTCAAAGCAATCCTCCTGCCTCTGCCTCTCGAGCGCTGGAATCACAGGCATAAGTCACTATGCCCGGCATTGTGGTAGGTGGTTACCAGGGGTTGAACTCGGGACCTTGCGCTTGCCAGGCAGGTGCTGGAACCACTGGGCTAAGTCCCTGGGCGCTATCTCTTAAATTCTTGAATTGTTGCTCAGCCTTTTGTAATTTTTCTCATCTCCATCATTCATCACTTTTGTCAAATATTACAGTTGTTCCTTGTGATGAGGCCAGGTGATAATCTGTGAAGACTGGGTGAGGGGGAGCTCATTCTTCAAACTGACCCCGCTTTTAGGAGGGAGCTCTTTGGAAATCCAGCCCTAAACTGAAAGTAGTTTACCAAGTCATTATCCGTGGGCGTTAGAAGATTCTGATGTTTTTTCCTCTAGTCTCATTGCATTGCCAAAGAATATTTCAGTTTCTCTATGACCTCTTATAGGTCAGGATAGGTTTTGAAGAAGCATCTCTAGTATAAACAAGAGAACAAAAGTAACACTGGTGGCACATGGCTATGATGGTATTTAAATGCAAAAGGATCTGTAAAGTTCATTAAATGTGAATGGACTAAATATCCCAGCTAAAACACAAAGATGGTCAGAGTGAGTCAAAATCTAAACTCTAAGTATGGTTGTATGTGTGTATGAATTTATATTTAGCAGTACAGTAATTGAACCCAGGACTTTTACATTAAACTACATTCCCAGCTCTTTAAAAAAATTTTTTTTTTCTATTGCGAGGCCGGATCCTGCTAAATTGCTGCCCATGGCTGTGCTGAAACTTGTAACCTTCCTGCCTCAGCCTCCCAGAGTGCTGGTATTGTAGCAGAAGCAGAAACAAGGGGCATGAGGGAAAGAATAGATGAACTTGTTTGACCTCTGCACACCCCAACTGCTGTGAGTTAATCTGATTGAGATGTAAAAGAAGGCAGCATAATCTGTCCGATTGCCCTTTGAAGTTGCAATTTTTTAAAAAAATTTATTTTATTGGTTTATTTTATATACATGTTGTGATCACAATCAACATTGAGAATTTGTACCAGTACATAAAGTGGCAATTCGTGTACTGCTTGCTTCCTAGAAGTAACGCCTGATCTCCAGAGAACAGATACTTTGCCTAGTTCGATTTATTTCTCTTGTAACTTTTGCAGAGATTAAAATACTTGTTTAAATTAACCAGAGCACCTTGAAGAATGAGATACTAAATTGTAAAGCCTCCTATAAAAGGGGAAGTAGAGTTAAGCTCAAGGCCGGATTTCCAACACTACTTTAAGTGGGAACTCAGTGCTTTTAGAAGTAAAACTTTCTTACTTAATCCGACTTCACCCTCTGTGTTTTCTTTCTTGATTCCTGGAACATACTACAGGCGTGAGCCACTACGCTTGGCTTTAAAGCCTGGAGGATGTTTAAAAGCACACACCTAAAACTAAAGGGTGTGTAGAAACTGAGAAGCAAAGGGACAAGATAAACTCACATAGTGCAAGTACTAATGGAAAAGGGCTACTGTAGTGTTATTGAGAACAGAAAAACTAAGCTTTAAGATGAAAATCCTTTCTACAAATCCAGTTACTTCATAATTATAATATTCAGCTCATTAGGAAAATACGGTGACTCTAGGTTTTAATGATCTTAAAATATTCCTTTAAAATATAGAAAGCAGGGGCCAGGGACTTAGCTCGGTGGTTCCGGCGCCTGTCTTGCAAGCACAGGGACCCTGGTTCGATCCCTGGTAACCACATACCATACCGGGTGTGGAGACTCACCCCAGCAGCACCCAGTACCACACACCACAGTGCCGGGCGTGGTGGCTCACGCCTGTAATCCCGACACTCGGGAGGCAGAGGCGGGAGGGTTGCTGTGATGTGAGTTTGAGGCTGAGCTCAGGGCCAGCTTGAACTACAAAGCGAGACCCTGTCTCAAAAACAAAACAAAACAAAACAAAAATATAGACAGCAAAATTATTAGAAATACAAGAAGTAACAGCCGAATCTATAATTATAGTGAGAGATTTTTTCACATTCCTTTTTCAGTCACTGAACAAAGGAAAACATCAGTAAAGATATAGAATATTTGGACTTGACCTGAAAACAGACTGAACTGCCATCCAGATTGTGTTGGATCATGTTCGTTCTTCTGAAAGAACAGGCATTTAGAATAACTAGGTCTCTTTTCTTACCTGTTCTTTCACTTGCCGCACATGTCCAAGGACGGGTAGGAGAAAGCCTGTAGTGAAAGACAGTTCCCGCATTACGCAAGCGACCACAGTGCTCTGTTCTCAAGCTCAGATGCTGGACATGTGTGTCACAAGACTGATTTCTCATTTGTTCTGTCTCATCAGTTTGGTACTAGCAATGCAAATTATATTCTTTTCATTGCTTAGCTTTATAAATTAATTGTGATGACAACTTACTATCTAGGCTTATCATCCTTATTAGGACATAGCAATAAAAATAGTGTGTTCTTACAATAACTCTACCAATTTCATTGGCAGGATTTGGGAGATTTTTCAGGAGCCCTGGACAACATTTAAAGCTTTTATGAGAGCCTCAGTTTTCAGACCAATTAGTGCTATGTAAATATGCATTCATTTCATTGATTCTTAGTCTCAACTGCACTATGAAAATGTTTCTTTGCCTACAAATATAATCATCAGATCCTTTGAAAGAGTAAGTGTTGCATGTATGAATACTGTATAGTCACTAGAACTGGGTATTTCTACTTTAAAAGACACTAACTTTGAGGAACTAGTACTGTCCATTTTAGGTGTGAGAGATGTAGTATTGACTATACAGGAATAAGAAAGAGTAAAAAGGAACATTTGCTAGTTTTCTTTTAAGAAAAGTACTTTTTTCAGTAGTGAGGATTGAACTCAGGGCTTTGCACTGAGGTAATTCACACACATCCTCCCTCATCCCCTTAACTTTGAGACAGAGTCTCACTAAATTGTTTAGTTGTTCAGAATGGGCTTGAATTTTCCATCCTCTTGCCTCCGACAACTAGGGTGCTGGTATTAGTCATGAAGCATATGCCTGCTTTAAGAAGGATTTTTAGGGGCCGGGGATATAGCTCAGTGGTTCCGGTGCCTGTCTTGCAAGCGTAAGGACCCGGGTTCAATCCCCGGTAACCACATAACAATACTGGGTGTGGAGACTCATGCCCAGCAGCAACCAGTACCACAGACCACAGTGCCGGGCGTGGTGGCTCACGCCTGTAATCCCAGCACTCGGGAGGCAGAGGCAGGAGGATCGCTGTGATGTGAGTTTGAGGCTGAGCTCAGGGCCAGCCTGAACCACAAAGCGAGACCCTGTCTCAAAAAACCTTAAAAAAAAAAAAAAAAAGAAGGATTTTTATAATTCTTCTATCTTTTCCACAAACATCTGGTATGTAGTCCACACCACAGGAATTCTGAATTTTTTGTTGCAAGTTTACCTGTAATAACCAGTGGGTCACAAATGAAATTATGTACACACAAGAATTAAAAGATTCATATCACAGTGACATATGTGCACCCATGTTTATAGCAGCTCAGTTGGTGATTGCTAAATCTTGGAAACAACCCAAATGTCCATCAACTGGAGACTGGATAAAAACATTGTGGTTCGTCTACACAATGGAATATTACTCTGCCATAAAAAATGATAAGTTTGATCATTTATACTTAAATGGACATAGCTTGAGGACATCCTCATCAGTGAAATAAATAGGTCACAGATGTGTAAATACCATACCTTTTCTCTGGTATGAGAAAATAAAGATGTAAATGAGTTCTAGAATGTATGTTATATATTGTGAAATAGAAAATACTCAAAGCAAAATGGGGTGAAGGAAAAATAATGAGATTATAGCAAAAAAGAAAGGAAACAAAGTTTATGTATGTAGGGGGTGGGGTGGTAGGGTGGGTAGGGCTATGTGAAAAAATGAGAATTAAGTTGTGTTATATACTGGTACAAATTTTCATTATTGAATGCAATCATTATGTGTATATTAATGTACCAATAAAGATTTCAATTAAAAAATAAGTAGTATATACAACTGGTAAAAATTAAAACTCTACAAAGGAGAAAAACTCACCTGAGTCCTTTAGTTATCCAATATCCTAAAATTTCATAGGATAGTTTACGTATATAAGTATTTTATTTGTATGTACATACAGTCATATTTGTGTCTATGAACAGATGTATGCTTATGTGTATTTATATTTATACATATGAGACACACAAATGAAGTTGATGTTTTAAAAAATACAAAATACATATATCCATATACATTAAAAAAAAAGAAGAAGAAATTTAGTGGTATCTACAACTAAATAATAATGGTGATACAACATACCAGAACTTATGAGACACAATGAAAGCTGTCCTAAGAGGGATACTTACAATGGTGGATTCTCACATCAGAAAACAAGAGGAACTCAAATAAACAACCTAATTTTGAATCTCAGACATATAGAAAAAGAATAATGAGTCAAGCCCAAACCTTATATGAAGAGAGAAATTATAAAGATCAGAGCAAAAATTAATGCAATTGAGACTAAGAATCAGTGAATTGAAGAGTTGGTTCTTTGAAAGATTAATAAAATGTATATTCCTTTAGCCAATTTATATTTTAAGAAAAAGGACAGAAAAGATTCAAATTCATGCAATTTGGAATGAAAGGGTGAAATCATAACAGGTTCTGCAGAAATCCGGAAGATCATCAATACCTACTTGGAGGACTTATGCTCTGATAACATGGAAAATATGGTTTTGTTTTGGTTTTTTTTCATCATGAATGGGTGTTGAGACTTTTTCAAATGCTGTTCATTCATATGATCATGTGTTGGAAGGGTTTTTTTTTTGCTCTAACTAAGGAAGTAAATTTACAGTCCTTTACACTGTAAATTATAGTGCTCTGAAAAAGATTTTAGAGGATATCAGAAAATTAGAAGATATCCTTTGTTTTTGGGTAGGAAGAACAGTGAAAATGACCATGCTGTCAAAATAATTGTAAGGATTTAATGCAATCTCAAACAAAACACCATTAGCACACCTCTCAGAACTAGAGAAAAAAATTCCTAAAATTCATTTGGAACCAGAAGAGACCTAGAAGAGCAAAAATAATTATGGGCAACACAAGGAAGGCAGGGTCATTACAGGCCCTGACTTGAAATTGTATTACAGAGCTATTTGGATTCAAAAACAAAAACAAAGAACAAGCAACAGCGTGGTTCTGACAGAAAAAAGAACCAAAACCAAGAAACAGGCCTGAGGGACAGACAGAAGATGAAGAGACGACCCAGACACACCCAGACACCTTCTGTTTGACAGGAGCCGAACACCTTCACTGAAAGAAAGATAACCTTTTAACAAATGGTGCTGGAAAAGCGGACTTTTCACACACCGAAGATGAAAACTAGATTCATGTCTCTCCCCATGAACTAAACTACAATAAAAACGGACTGAAGATCTCAATATTAAAACAGAAGCGCTAACTCTGCTGGAAGATGGAATAGGCAGAACTCTTGGGAGTGCTGGTGTAGGCAAAGGTTTTACAACAGAACCCGACCACGTGGATAATTTCACAGTGGATCAACAACTGGGATCTCATCTCATTAAAACGCTTTGGCGCAGTGAAAGAAATCACCAAAAGGACGGAAAGACGACCCACAGACTGGGAAAACAGTTAGCCAGTTGTCCTCAGCCGAGCTAATCTCTAGAGCATATAAAGAATTCAAAAAATCAGACCCCCCGAATTTAAAGACCCAGTACAGAGATGGGTATCTGAGATGGGCACATACTTCTCAGATGAAGCGGACATGGCAAATAAATATATTAAAAAATGTACACCACTGCTCACCTAGAGGTGCAGATTAAAACGGCACAGATTCCATCTCACTCCAGAGAATGGCTGTTATCAAGAAATCAGTTACGAATGCTGGAGGGGCTCTGGGGAACCAAGAACCTTTCTCCACATTGGTGACAGTGTAGACTGGTGCAACCACGGGGGATCAGTGTTCAGACCCCTAAAAATGTAAGGCTAGATGTTTCATTTCACTCAGCTGTTCCCCTTCTTGTTATCTTCCCAAAAGAATTAAGAGCATCAAATCATAGTAATATATGCACACCTATGTTTACAGCAGCACACTTTGTGAAAGCTAAATCTTGGAAACTAAATACCCATCAACAATTAAAAAATGTAGTTAAAAAATAAACTAGAGTATTACTCTGCCCAAAAAAGGATAAATTTTAGATACTTCTAGACATTTAGATGCACCTTAAGACAGTACATTTTTCTTTTTTGAGACGGGGTTTTGCTTTTGTAGTTCAGGCTGGCCCCAAGCTCACTATGTAGCTCAGGCAATCCTCAGACTCACAGCAACCCTCCTGACTCTGCTTCCTGTGTGCCGGGATTGCAGACGTGAGCCACTACACCCATCGCTGCGGGGTGTGGTACTGATCGCTGCGGGGTGTGGGTGTGAGTCGCCATGCCCAGTATTGTGGTATGTGGTTATTGGGAATTGAATTTGGGACCTTGCACATGGAAGGCAGACACCGGAACCACTGAGCTAAATCCCTGGCCCAAGACCATACTCTTAAATAAAATAAATCAGACACACATATGTAAATATCACATTATTTCTCTGGTGTGAGAAACCAAAAGTGTAAGTAAGGACTAAAATGTATAATAGTTACTGGAAGTAGGAAGAACTTGTTCAACTGGAAAGGGGGACGAGGTGGGGTGAGGAGGAAGGGAGGGAGGGAAAAGAAAAACGAGAAAAGGTTCACATGGAAATAAAAGTTTGTAAATGAGCAGGGGAAAGAGTTTGAGGGAGAGGAATGGGGGGGAAAGGAATCGATATATCATTTACAAGTACAAATTCCCTATGATGTATGTGATCATTATATATATGTAAATTATACTAGTAAACTTAATAAAAAGGTTTATGTGTAATAAGAAGCATTTAAACGTTTCTGTGTTTATGTGTAATAAGAAGCATCAGTGAAACCAACACTGCACGTGAACTTCAGGTTTTGCTGTACCATCATCTTTATTTCAACAAACATACCTCTTGCAACCAGTATAGAACATAAAAATACAGAAGACAACGTTTGGAGGAATTCCATTTATTGTGGATGCACTTTCACAATATATTTTATTGCAGCGATCAATTATCAGTGAAAATTATCAAGTGTTTATAACATTTTAAGAATGGCAGATTCACAGAACATGCTAGTCAACTTATACTTTGATCTCTTAAAGATAACAGAGAACTGTAATTGAACAGGTAATGAGGAATTTGCTTTTCAAAAGATTATATCCAAACCAAACAGAATTCTACCCTAAAGCTTATTCCATCCAAATATTGGAATAAAAGTCAGGATCAATACATTCTCTTCTTAACTTCAGACTTCCTAGAGGAATATGTGATAGTGACCAGGAGACACTCTCATTCAAAAGCTCGACAGAGCAATGTTCTCTCATCATCGACAATTGATCTGTCATTGATCTAGCTCACTCCAGCGATGGCAGTCATGTACACAGGTGCTTCGTGTAAGTCCTAGTTTATCTCATCATAGACGCGTGTCTACTCTGTCATAGGTGGCTGGCAATGTGTGTGCAATCTTGGTGGCTTCTCCTCTCTGGCCCAGGTTTGCTAAAAGACAGGGGATTCGACCAGCCTTTCCTGATCAAGAAGAAACAGACTCTGGGAGGCAGCGCTTACTCCCCGGGTCAGCTCTGCCCCGGCTAGCTTTTCTGGGAACTTGTGGGTCAGTTATTTGAGAGGCTCTGTCAGTGTGGTAGGAAGTGAGACCAAGGCAGATTTTGATAAATGAGGTAAGAGTTTACATAATGACACTACGTGTTGTCTACCCTAAGACATCATGCCAAGACACTAGAATTCTCTTCCACATCTATTGTGAATAATAAAGATTTGCAGATTAAAATAAGATCTGATGTTTGGATGGTTTTGTGTGCAAAATAGTGAGTCAGTAATGACTCGGGGAAAGCAAAATTAGTAAAATCAACACATATTTTAAAAAATTTCAACACATTATCAGTTTGAAACAAGTACCAATGACTATGAAAGGTAGAAAAACTTAATTTAAAAATGTTTCAGAGTGTACAAAGATGGAAATACTGTCGTGCCTCCCCAACACTGGATTTTACTCACTGGTCTGCTCCCTAATATGAAGCAGAGTCAGCCTTTGCTTAGACTTCTACGTGGAATTCCAGTCTGTGTAATACCATCACTGAAATTCTTGTCTTTACATTGTAGTGAAGGAAGAGACCTTAGTTATGACTTAGGACAACTTACTGTGAACTTTATTGTTATAAATAAGTGGTCTTTGAGCTTGACTCAGATAGTAGATTTAATACAATTCACACTGGACTTCAAGATTGCCTTTAGTGATAAACCAACTACTGTTTTATAGAAAATTTCAGCTCATTTCTGACATCTCTAACTTTTCATTATTGCGGTACTTTATTAGAGGTCACTGGGTATTGAGAACATCCACACCTAACTGCCATGTTTCTACTGGCAAATATGAAATATTAGTACACTATTGTGATTTTTAATTTTTAGAAAGCTGTGATATTGGCTAGTTACAAGGACATCCTACTAAATATAATAGTCTAGCACATGAGAAAGCATCCTACCATTAGTGTGTCTGTATATGTGTATGCACATACATACATAATTGGGTAATCTAAAACGTGGTTCAGGCTACTATCCCTACCAAAGAAATCCACAAAGCAACCAACTTAAAAAAATCAGTACCACTGTCAGCTAAAATAATAACCCAATTTAGACATGAATCAGCATGAAGAAAGTAATACCTTAGTATAGCTTCTTTTTTAAGAGACAATCATTATTGCTGTATACAAATCTGATATGGGTTATTTCAGAAATAGTTACAATTGCCTACTTCAGATAATTTCTTCCATGCTTTATTCTAAAGTGCAGAAACAATGTCACTTCTGTATTAATAAAAAAACCCCTACGGTTTACTTTTCTAGAAAACTATGGTTCATTTTTCTAGACACTGCACACATTCCTCAGGCAATCTGAATCTAGATCTCCCTCTGCTGACCTGCGCTGTGTGGTGTCACTGTTCAGAAAGGGTTCTGGTGAGCAGTAGGAAGGTCTCTATTTCACAGCACGGGTCTCTTTTGAAACAGGTTCCTGTGCAAAGTTGGCCGTGAGAAACTCTAGATGTGACTATTAGACAGAGTGGTCATATACATGGGTTTATAGGGATACTGAAAACAAAACAAAACAAAAGAAAATGAACCCAATTCAGTAAATCAACATAAATATAGAGCAGAGCAATTAGCCCTCTGCAACTGAGCTGGTCCAGCATCTTGAGCTTGGGTTTTCTTGAACGGTTTCAAACCTGCTAAGAGAAAAGGACTTTAAATTGACAGCCTAAAGAGTCCCAGCTAGATGGTTCTGTCAGAAAAGAAGAATTACAGCATGTCAGGAATTAATGTTGACGAAGGGGGGGCTATGGTTGACGTCTGATTCAAATCTCACCTTTCAGGTCACCCTGCCTTGTGTGGACCCCATCTCCCTCCCTGCCTCCCCACGCCCCCTTTGCTTATCTCGATCTTCTTCGGCTTTGTTCACGGCTCTCTGAGCCAGGGAGAGTTGTTTTTAAAGCTTGACTCTAAAGGCCGGGAATTTTTGGCAAATGTGGACTAGGCAGGCTTGACCGGCTATCTCAGTCAAAGCCATGTCCACATGCAATGGTGGACTAGGACACGTTTATCACTGGGTCTCTCTCGTTCTTCCCCCTTAGCAGCCTGCACTGTCTCATCCCTGTTCTTACATCCCTGGACCTGAGACTCCCCTGACCCACGGTCCTATTGCTCCATCCTCTTCTCTCTCACATGGCCACTAAACATCCTTGCTGTGGTCTGAACAGATACTACAGCCTCGTGGATTCATGTCCTCACTGTGCTGTGCATGTTAATTTCAAACAAACATCTATGACAAACACTGAGTTTGGCATTTTGGAGCAGAGCTACCTAACCCACTGCCTTATGAAGTCTGCTCCAGGTCTGATGGTTCCATGATCATATTATTATTATCAATGCTGTGGGAGTTCAGTGATATGTCCCGGGGAGAAGGGGGTGGTGTGTGTGAAAATTATGTCCCTCCTGCTTTGTGCCACCATGTCACACAATTCCAGGGAGACGCATCCATGCTGGACTGTGTATAAGTGGAGTTCTCATAGTCCTGTCATTCCAGACCATCTTGCCCCACTTTCCAGAGCACTGGCTGAGAGGACCATGTCCACAGGGACTCCAGGATCCCCATGAAGATGGGCTGCAGACATCTGGCATCCTGACTCAGAGGGGAGGCTGTATATTCCCTGGGAATGCCACTTCTCAAAAGGGTCACAAAGGCTTGCGCCAATAAATTCATTCTTTGTTTAAAAAACAAAAATGCATCTTTTCTCCTACCACTTTCTTTCTCAAAAGAAAGTGTGATGTATAATGGTTAATAACGCAGGCTCACGTCACACTCTTGAGTGTCAATCCAGGTTCTGTTGCTTCTCTGCTGTGCACTTTTAGGAAAGTTATTATTCCTCAATGCCTCATTTTCCTCGGCTATAAAATGGGAATCATGTTACTATTTGCCTCACAGCTGGCTGGTGGATTGAATGAGATATTAACAGTACTCAGACCAGTGGTTCCCCCTTTGTGTTAGTAGCTGGTACCAGTCATTGTGGCTAGTAGGTGCTTTTAGGATATTTACAAATCATTTGGAAAACTGGACTTACTTAAAAGTCACTTTAAAGAGACAGGCTAGGCCAGTCGATTTTATTGGAATGAAAGGGCCATATGTAACTAACAGAGAAGATGAAGTTGGGCCAAGGATTTAGGTCAGTGGTTCTGGCACCTGCCTTGCAAGTGCAAGGACCTGGGTTCGATCCCTGGTAACCTTATACAACAATGCTGGGCATGGAGACTCACACCCACCACATATTACAATATGCAATCAGAACCACATATTACAGTGCCAGGGGTGGTGGCCTATGACAATAATCCCAGCACTTCAGAGGCAGAGAGAGGCAGAGGCAGGAGGATTTCTGTTAGTTCAAGGCTGAGCTCAGGACCAGCCGAACTACAAAAGCGAGACCCTGTCAAAAAAAAAAAGAAGTAGCAGCATACCTAGGTGTCAGCTTTAAGAGCATGTGAAAATAGTAAAAAAGGAAGTATTTTTCTCATTTCAGCAAGTAGTAGTTAGTGATTGTTTAGTTGTTTTTGATGTGATTTTTAGTCCCGAGTTTGCTTAAGAAGGCTCTGTTGCTGGAGTTCTGCATGAAATCCATGAGCAGATAGATTGTCCCTATTTTACTGTTGGCCTCTGACTTCTCTATAATTTTTCATTGACTAAAGGAGAAGACTGAATCCGTTTCTTGAGATGGGGAAGGGCCACAATTAGGAGCTGAATTAGCTCCTGTACAACAGTTCCCACTTGTAGCCCCAGAAACCTTCAGATATTGTCCAAACTCCTTTTCTGAAGAATAAGAGCATCTTTTGCCCAGAAGACAAAGATGAAAGGAATCAAAGCTCTCTTAGCTATTAGCCCTCCTAAGTAGCAAATTCTGCCTGACTTAAGACTGTTAGGTCTTTGCTGTAGAAAAGTCTGAGGCTTTTGGCAAAGTCTCCTACAATAGTTCCAGAAAGCATCTTGAGAACCACTCAAGAGACAGGCATTTTTTCCCTCTAAGTGATCTGCTTTCTCTGGATGACTGTGGTACCAAGCCAGGGTCTTGCAAAGAAAGGGACACTATGGATAACCCATAGCTCTGCCAGCCTTCCAGCCACTCAAGTGCAGCCAGAATGTCTTCCTGGAACCATTCCATGAACTCAGGCTGTTGATGCTGTGACTGACAGTCCTCCAATGCCAAAGCCTCTTTCCTTCACCATCCTATCTGTGAGTCTTTCAGAAATGGTTCGTCATGAGGTACAGGTTTCTCATTCGTCCCTAGGGCATCATGTGCAAGATACACTAGAGAACAGATCTCTGAAGGACTAGTTCTCCCAATAGGTTACCTTAGTGGGGGAAGTGACCTTATCCACAGATTGCTTTTCCCAGAGGTTCCGCTTGCCAGATACGTCACCAGGCCTCAAGTCCTAATGAAGAGAAAGTAGAGAGAATGAATAGGTGGCCTCTTTCCAGAATTAAGTGAATCAACACGCTGACTTTATCCGTTTGGATCGAACTGTTGTCTAGTGCTCTTTATCCCAGTGAGCTGAGTGGGCGGAAGCGAAAGGACCGCTGGGTGCTACTTGACTTTTCAGACCTGGACCTGCCTTGGAATATGAGAACGGGAGAATTGGCTGGAGCTCCAGATGGCACTTGGAGATTTGTCTTTCCCCAAAGGATACACTGTGTTTTTTATAGTGACATAGTGGAATATAAATATTTAAAGAAATATACTCTATTTTCAACCTTCTGCATTATTTTGGTACTGGGAGGTAAAACTAGAGCCTTAATTCTGAACTATGTCTCTACCTCTTTTCTTTCCTTTTTTTTGAGACAAGGTCTTGCTAAACTGTTGATGATGGGCTAAGACATCCTGATGGGCTAAGTCCTCCTGCCTCCACCTCCAGAGTGCTGGGAATGCAGGTGTGGGCCACAACACTCAGCTACTTTCTACATTCTTGGAGATAAATGATTTCCTTGGGGTTGAAAAAGCATTCATCCCTTGTAGATCAGCTTCACTTCGGTCTCTGCTCACCAAAGGCTCACCCTGCATTTCTGCCCAGCCTCTCTGTCTGGGAGGCGTCTGGAGGCGCAGAGTCCGCATTCCAGGAGCAGCCTCAGCCACTGCTGGTGAGCGCTGTGCAGACTACTTCCCAGGGAGCCCCAAAGACTCATGTGGGCCTCAGGTGGACGTCACCCCGCAGCACGTACTCTCCTCTGGCTTCCACAGTGGAGTTACATTTCTACAGTCCCATGTGGTGACCTGCGTCTCCTCTTCTCAGGCCCTGCCGTCTTCGCCTCTCAAATCCTTTGGCGCTGGGATCCCTGGCATGGTCTAGGCAGCTCAAACAAAGCAGTTTCTCTAATTGTACTTTCCTCACACAAAGGTCATTTTGTGTTTTCTCAGGGCAAGTGGGAAATTCAGCAGTGGAAACTACATACACAAATAAACATTTGTCACAGATTACACTCCTGAGAAGAGCCAAGGGTGCATGACATATGTAGGAACATGTGAAAGTCTTGGGAAGGAAACACAAAAATACAGTCATAGCTTTGAGTCCGTGTTTACTAGCTCAGTTACATGGCTTTGTGTCTTTATTTACTAGCTCATAACTAATTTAGTTTGAGGGACGATCCAAATTTCTGTTTCCATTTACTTTTCTTCCAGCTTTTGCTTGTATTAGTGCTTGGCAAAAAGTAGCGTGTAGAAAATAAATGTGTTTTACTGAAATAGTACTGTGTGTCTTGGCAAACTCTTTTCTCATTTTGAAAAGAAAAGCTACTAGCAATTGCATTTATCCATAGACACCTAATGAAGAGCCTAATTGGACATATTTCTAATACACAGCATTGAGACTTCAACACGGCAAATGCACCGCTAAGCATTTTCAGCACTGAAGGCTGAAGCATTTCAGACTTGCCTTAATCATACTGAGATTTTGGATTTCCTCTGTGGCATGAATTCCCGATATTCAATTATAGAGTTATTCTTATTTAGCTTGGAAACATTAGGCAACAAATCAGACCTTTTTTTTTTTTAAAGGAATTCTACTACATTTGCCAATGTAGATGAAAGTTGCCAAATTGTCTAAAAGACTTTTACAGTTATGGGAACTATAATTAGGAACATGCTGATGGAAGTCCTGGAAGGTAGATATAATTACTTTATTTATTTGACTTGTATGAGACTGATATTTTTCTTTTATACGAATGTTCTTCTGCTTAAGAAAATGGATTGCGTATCTCTTAAATTTCGCTGATGAATCTTTCAAGATCACTTAAAGAGTTTTAAGAGAATAGTTCTAAGAAAATAGTAACATCTTTCAATCAAAAGGGAAATATAAATAGAATTACCTGACTAGACTACATTTTAGAGAAAGACTCATTCCGGAAGAAGAAGGAGAAATGAAGGCAGGAGAAGCAGGCTTCCAATCAACCAGAGACCAAAGAGTGAAGAAGAGAGGCCAGCTGAGAAAGATATTGTTGGGGTTTTTTAAACAAAAAAGAAAGACAAGTTAGCTTTTAATCATTATATAACATATAGTTTAGACACAAAAAATAGAGAAAACCAGCTAACACAGACATAGTCAGAATTGAGTTCCAGTTTCAAAGTTGTGTTGAGAGCTTACAAATTCTCCCCACAAATAGCTTAAATGTTCCAGTAAGAAATCCCAGTATAGATCAATATTAACGTTTAAATAACTCATACAATATTGGTTTGACAAACTACTTTGAGCTCCTGAATTCTTAGAATATGTGAAAATGATTATGTAACTATCGACAGAGGATGGTTTTTTCTCTTCATTCAGTTTTAGAACTCAACCTTCTAAATCCCATGAATCAGTCTTTTCCCTTGTCTTAGGATTCTAATAGGTGAGGAGTGATTGTTGAATAAGCTTCTCTCTGATTTTGTTCTAATGGCCACATGCCACAGCTCTGTGACCAAGAACCCAATGTCAAGGACACAGTCAGCAGGTTGAGGATGCAACTTTTCTGATCTCGAATCAGAAGGCACCTGGGGGACTCTTCTGATTGCTGCTCTTCAGGTGAACCTCTGACATTCTGGGGTCTCACTCTGGCCGGCTGTGAACCCTGGACGCCTGCTCTGAAGGATGGTACGGGAGACACAGGCCAGAAGACGTGTGGAGTGACACTCCGGATAACGGGAATCCAGGAATCCCACAGCGCATCCTTTCATACTCAAAGATGTTTCAAATTACGGTTTTGTGAAGGAAAATAAAACGCAGTAACATGGGACAACCTACATAGATCTTAGCTGCAGGCCACAGGGTGGGGCCTTGTGGATGGCAGCGAAGAGCCTACTCCTCTGTCTTTATAATCCCTTCCTCAGACTCCTTCCTGCCACCTTTACACACAGGCAGGAGGCTTCCAGCCACTCCTACACTGCTGAAAATTCATCTCTTTTCTGCCAGATCCTTAGACAAATCCTCTGGCTGTCCTGTGAGGCTCCAAGTCTCATCTTTCCCCAAATAGACTTCCATGTTGCTAGATGTAAAATATGGGCCCCTTTACTACTGGAATGCGCACTGACCTTCAGAGTGGCATACTAAGTACATTTAAGCTGGACTTTTGTTTCTAAATCTATGACACCGATGGCACACTGCTTTCTCCTAATCTGAGGCCATACTTAGAAGGCCATACTAGTCCACAAAATCAGATGGGAAAAAGAGATCTCTCAAATCCATATTCATTGCTATATTCTTTCCTTCTCACTCCTCTAAGAGGTGATCTATCCTAAATCATACGCTGAATGGTAAAGCAGGTCGTTATTCTGTAAATTACCTATAGTACCTTTTATCTTACCATTTTTAGGATACCATTAATAACTCTAGAAAATATTATTATTATTATTATTTTGCTGTGGGAACCTTGATACATTATAATTAGTGTACTAATAACTGAATTTAATTTAAAAAAAACTGTCTTTATTCTTAATTTTTTGACTTTTTAGAAGTTTTTTTTTGAGATAGGGTCTCGCTTTGTAGTTAAGGCTGGTCCTGAACTCACTAGGTAGCCCAAGCTAGCCTTGAACTCGCAGCAGTCCTCCTGCCTCTGTTTCCTGAGTGCTGCGATTACAGGCATGAGCCACCACGCCCGGATTGAATTTAATTTTTTAAACATTTCCATTAGGACGGCATACAGATGATGGTAACTTTGTCAGTTCAAGTGCTAACCGAAGAGTAAGGAGAAAACCCTGGACCAAATATATGAGTACAGTCTGTATAGAAGAAAGAAATCACAAAGATTATCATCTCTTCTAGCAATATGCCATATTCAAGGTAGATACTACTTATTATTCATTCCTTATTCTTTTTGTCTTAAGAGTGCTTCGAGGGGTCCGTGAACTTTTTCGTCTTTTGGACCAGGTCTCACTAAGGTGCCCTTGCTGGACTCCAGGTTATAACCCTCTGCTCACTCTCGTGGATAGTCAAGATTGTAAATGTATGCTACCATGCTGCTTCTGTGATTCTCGAATTTGTATGTATTTTGTTAAGGAGAGAGACCTTGTATTCCACTTCTATGATTCTTGAACTTGTATGTATTTTGTTAAGGAGAGAGACCTTGTATTCCATTACGTTGTCAATGGGATCTAACGTTCAAAAAGTTAAGTGATCACTGGTCAGAAGCATGATTTTATAAACCTCTATGGTTTACTTTTTAAAAAAGTAATTTCCAGTTTTTATTCAGTGTGGGTGTTGGGAATCCTGAGGCATGAAAAGTTACCATGTGGAGATGACCACTGTTTATTATTTCTTTGTATAGGATCCTCTTTCCTATATCTACTGGGAAAGAGAAAAAAGATTGACTCTTAGGATGAATCGTAATTAAATGGCTCAAAGGGCAGCACCTGAGATCACACATTTACATGTTTTGTTTAGGTTGTGCAATGATAAAATTTGGTACTTTGGAATCAGTGGATGCTATTGAAACTCAGAGGCCCAGCATTTGGAAAACCTTTTCTGGTAGGATGTAAGACAGCAAGTCGACTCATCGCTCCCGTGAGCATCAACCAAGCTATAAAGTCAACTTAACAGACAGAGCTTATCATTACATGGAGTTATAAAAGTAATTACAAATTTAAAAATGAAGTTTTAAAAATTATATTGATAAAGCAAGTTAAGTATCATATATAGTCAATGAAAATATTAAAAGAATATTTTTGAATATAGCTCCCTCTCTAATAAATTAGAAAATTTTAGACTTTGAAAATCAACATTCATAACTAGTTTTTCTAGTTTCCAGTTTTACTGGTTATTAATTTACTGGTTACTATTTTTCAAATTAGTTTCAATTTTTCTAGTTTCCAAATTTTTTGTGGCTTTCCTTTGCAAATGTTAATAACAAAATTACAGCAATTATTTCAACAAATGCTTCAAAATTGCGCTTTTGTGCCAAGTTACAGAAATTAAATAAATTAGAAAGTATTGTCTAAAATAGTTACCATATACATTCTTTTTTTTTTTTTTTTTTAGGTTTTTTGAGACAGGGTTTCGCTTTGTGGTTCAGGCTGGCCCTGAACTCAGCCTCCAACTCACATCACAATCCTTCTGCCTCTGTCTCCCGAGTGCTGGGATTACAGGCGTGAGCCACCACACCCGGCACTGTGGTATGTGGTACTGGTTGCTGCTGGGGTGAGTCTCCACGCCCAGTATTGTTATGTGGTTACCGAGGAATCGAACCCGGGTCCTTGCGCTTGCAAGACAGGCGCCGGAACCACTGAGCTAACTCCCCGGCCCACCATATACATTCTTGAGGAGGATAACTTTAAAGGTGCTTGTAATAGAGAACTAGCCAAAGTAACTGAAGTCTCATTTTCAAATTCCTAGCTGTAACTTATGAAATAGCAGCTAGACCAGCAAACGGTCTGAATGCGATCCGCCTTCCCACGGCCAAGTCCTCTCTTGCGTCAGGGCAGAGATGGGTTCTGGTTCCGTTTCCCCTCTGCGTCACTGGTGCAGCTGCACAGGAACCTGCTGCACTTGCGCCTCCTCTGCATGGGCAGTGAGGGTGGCCAGCGGGCAGCGAGAGCCCTGGCCTTCGTAGGGAAACAGACCAGCTGCTTATTTTCTTTGGCTTCTGGAAGCTGACAGAGCAGAAAACCTCGAAGCTACTTACAGAAGGTTTGGGAGCCGGCGACTTGTTTCCATCCGGGGTTTTAGTTAGCCACTCGTTGATGCGGCTGGAAACGCCCACCTTCAGGCCAGCAGTTTCCTAAAAGAACCAATCATCGGGGTTTTAGAGAGAACAGTGAACTTCATCTGGGAAAGGATCTGTAGAGCAACCTCAAGGATCAAGATGCATAGGAACTCTACCATGCCCCACAGGGAATATATTCCTATTCCAATAAAACATACAGTAATAAAAATATTTGCCCTTAAAAACAAAATAAAGCAAGGTTAAAATAACATTGTTATTTCTCATATTCACAAAACTTAAAATTGATATTAAAAGAAAAGCTGATTTGGGCTGGGGATTTAGCTCCGTGGTTCCAGCACCTGCCTTGCAAGTGCAAAGGCCCAGGTTTGTTCCCCGGTAACCACATACAACAATCCTGGGTGTGGAGACTCACGCCCACCAGCAATGAGAAATGCACACCACAGGTGGTGGCTCGCGCCTGTCATCCCAGCATTAGGGAGGCAGAGACAGGAGGACTGCTGTGAGTTCAAGGCTGAGCTCGGGGCCAGCCTGAACTACAAAAGCCAGACCCTGTCTCAAAAAAGAAAGAAAGAAAAGTAAAGTAAAGTTGGCTTTATTTCCCATGCAATATCCTCTCCCCTAAGGCTTGACCATAATTTCCGGCACTTTATTCAGAGCCGCACGGCCAGGGCTGAGTACACAGGGTAACACATCCCTCTGTACTTGTTCTTATGGTCCCTGAAAAACAAAGTACACACTGTACCTGCTTTATTGCATTTATTATGAACTAGGACTCTGAAAAAAGAAGGAAACAAAATCCACTCCTCTGACGAGGAGGACAGGGAGTCTCACGCTCACCTTATTTGGTGTGCCAGAGGCGGTGGGGGACGAGAACACATTGCCCTTCTCCCACATGCTCTTGATATTGCGCACGCCTTCTGCAGGAACAGGGAGGTCCGAGGCTGCTGGTTTGGTAGGCTTTGCAGATTTTGTTCCCTGAAATGTGTGAATTATCTTTAGGATTGGGGCTGAGAAGTTTGTCCTCGTAAAATTAGAGTGAGCTGGTCTTCCTCAACGTGATCCTTCAAAAATTTCATCGTGTAAACATTGTCACCAAGAGTCATAATTTCTGGTGTAAAACTGTACTCTGATGATTTACAGCCCTCAAAATAAAGCATCAAGAGCAAGATCTGAGGATCTTTAAGAGAAGAAACATGCCTTGTATTGGACACTGTTTATTGGTAGGACGATGGCCAAGTTCATTTCTTCAACAGATACATTTAGTGCCCGCCGCGTGCAGGCTGCTTCCCTAGGCTCTGGCTGTGCTGGTGAGCAAGGCAAGATGGCACGGGTGAAGTTGTGGTGGGCTTCCCTTCTAACAGGAGGAAAAATAGTCACGAGCTACACAAGTGTTTACTGCACATCAGGGTATTAGGAAAAATAATGGAGAGCCATAAAACCTGGCAAGAGAGCACACGTTATGTGAATAATACTTAGTCCGGGGCCTAAAATAGGCTATTCTGAAGTGACATTTAAACCCAGATCTGACAGAAGACTGGAATGTGGTAAAGGGATAAGGATGAACCAGCTGCTTTCTCTGCAGAGGCAACAGTCTATGCAAAGGTCCTGCGTGAAGGCTGGCACCGTTGGAGACTATTACACTGGGCGGAGGAGGAGTGAATACAAATAAGGATGGTGTGCGTTTGAGACACTTCTTCAAGTGCCAGGAAAGGCACACCTGGAATGGCGCAAGTGTCTCTCTCGGTCCTGCCCTTTGGCCTATGCCTATGGTTGAGATGGTCGGCCAGGATGGGTGGCACCTGAAGTGGCTGGAGTCTGAAAATGAGCCCACCAGTCTGCCAAGTCCGAGGGCGCAGTCCTGGACTTGCTAAACTATCAGTGCTGTGACCAATCCACCACAGAAAACAGCTAGCTAAAATTCATCTTATATTTCAGGGGTCACCAATCTTGATTATTCACTGAAGGAATTAGCAGGTCTCCCTCTCTTATTCTCTCTTATAATTTGTGAAATATTTTACAGGCATCCACACTGTGGAGTACAAAGGAGAGGACAAAAGTCAAATCTAATGGCTCCACTCACATCATGGCAGGTGCTCTGACCCCTAAGAACCCTGAAATCATTGACTCAAATCTACACAAAGGAAAGCAAACGAGAAACACTTACGGACCAATGACACTGACACATTATTTCCAAACACAGTTATATCCCCAGGTCAACAGGGTGGGAAAGAAGCTGAAGTAGATAGAAGCATAAAACTATGATCCTTCAAATGTCAAACAATCAATTGGAAATTGATGATAATTACACTTAAGTTTTATCATCATTTTTACATTGCTGTATGCTACTACTTTAATTTGGTGAGTAATTATAAACAAGAGGAGTAAGCAAGACTGTATGGAAAGCACTGTGCATAGTCTAGCTTTTCCTCGTCTCCTGGACTCAATGTCTCTGTGATCTTCCATGTAGTCAGAACTTGTCCATTTGGCGATTGCTTTGGGAGGCAGTGCTCACCTCGATGGCGCTGGTGTACTGCTCCAGGCGGCTGTCGATCTTGGAGACCACTGCTGCTGGATGGGTTGATTTGACACCACTGCTAAGTAAACAAACACACGCCGTAAATATGAGAGAGACCTTTCCGAGGACAGCTAGTCATTGTCAAGTGAACAATCAACCTATTTACCTTTTCTGCGCAGACTTATTCAAAAATTCTGCTCGCTCTTCTATCTAGGAATTGAAAAAGAAAGTAAATCCAATCAGTATTTTCACCTTATAAAATTTCTCAACCCATGATAAGACTGTTCTGTAATCGGAGAATCAAGACACCAGAGAATGTACAAGGGGATTAGGGTACTGTGCACAGAGAGGAAAACTGCTGTGGGACAGTAAGATTTGAGAGGTGAAGAACAAAGTATGTAGAGAAATCCAGAGTGTTGGAAGCAAACTAAAAACTAGATTATAAAAATGCCCCTGAAACAATGTAAATCACTGGCAGATTCATGATGCCTGATGTTCAAATCTCAACCTGCAGGTGATGCACTGGGAAGCGGGGCCTTCGTGGTTGATTAGGTGTGAAGGTAGAGTCCTCATGAGTGGGACTGGTGCCTGAGGCTCTCCATTTATTTTCCCCTATACAAGGGCTCAGCAAGATGATGGACGTTTGCAGAGGAAGAAGAGCCTGACTCTGCTGGCCTGCTGACCTCAGGTTCCAGACTCCGGATCTGTGAGAAATCAGTGTCTGCTGTTTAAGCCCTTCTCAGTCTGTACCATGTGCTCCGTTTGTCCAAGTCACAGGGACGAGGGGCCACTCAAGCGCATCTGCCTATGGCAACTATGAACCCAAAGGCCTGGGCAGCCCTGGACAGGGTGGAGTGAGGAGCCTCTCTGGAGATGCACCTTTGGCACAGGCGTCACACTCAAAGGGAGTCTTCCCAGGTGACGGGCAGCAAAGGAATTTGCTGATATATAGAAAACACCTGAGTATAAGTGACACAGCTTCAGTAAGGCACAGTGTTTGATTTAGCAGCTTTAGTTGGAGTAAAAAGGAGTTTGCAGTTTAAGAAAAGAATTCTTTGAAGACTACTGAGTTGCCCATTGAACATATCTGACTCAGTCGATGGTACTTAGAGTGTTCTAAGAAGACTAAGTGAGTTAAGGTCCCATTCTTTTTTTTTTTTTTTTTTGAGACAGGGTCTCGCTTTGTAGTTTAGGGTGGCCCTGAACTCAGCCTCCAACTCACATCACAGCAACCCTCCTGCCTCTGCCTCCCGAGTGCTGGGATTACAGGCGTGAGCCACCATGCCCGGCACTGTGGTATGTGGTGCTGATTGCTGCTGGGCATGAGTCTCCACACCCAGTATTGTATGTGGTTGGTGGGGAATCGAACCCGGGCCCTTGTGCTTGCAAGACAGGCGCCGGAACCACTGAACTAACTCCCCGGCCCTTTGTTTTTTTTTTTTGAAACAAGGTCTCACTTTGTAGTTCAAGCTGGCCCTGAGCTCACTAGGTAGCCCAGGGCCAGCCTCAAACTCACAGTAATCCTCCTGCACCTGCCTCTTGAGTGCTGGGATTACAGGTGTGAGCCACCACGCCTGGCACCGTGCTACGGGTAATGACTGCTAGTGGGCATGAGTTACCACCCCAGCATTATTGTTTGTAGTTACTAGGTACTGAACTAGGGACCTTGTACTTGGAAGGCAAGTGCCAGAACCACTGGACTAAACCCCCAGTTCCCAAAGGTCCCATTCTTTAAAGAGCACATCTAGTAGGAAAGATTAATAGAGCACATAAATAAAATATGTAAAGGTTAATGATAGATACCGTAGTAAAGATATAATCTATGGAAGACAAGCAGCGAACTGCGGGGGTTGGACAAGGCTTCCTGGTGAGTTTTATATTTGAACAGAGATTTGTAGTTCCAGTTTCATAACTGAGTCTACGTGTGAGGTGGGTGTGTGGGTTACAGGGAGGGGACAGTTTTAGCAGAGTGATTACAAGCACAAAGATTTGGGGCACACAAAGTTGGGGAGCTGCAGAGGAAAAATTCAGCACGGTAGCAAGCGGAGACTTCTCTTTGCTAGCCAGCACGGCACCGTCCCGCCACTGCCTGCGTTTCCCACCTTCCCCATCACATTTGCCTAAATCCAGAGGCCTCCTGTATTTCTAGGGCAGCTAATCCAGCTCAAGTTCGTATCATATCTCGTCAGGACCCGCTAAGAGGCAGCCACTTACTGCCTCTCCTGTTAGAAAATGCCTCAACTCAGTGGCTGCGAGAAAAGAGCACGGACTGCGTTTGTTCAGTCTCCTGCTGGGGTTTAAAGAAGGAAATTGGCTCCTCTGAAGACAGAGAAGGGGCCGTGTTGTCTCCATTTAACTGGAAATAAATGCATACTGCTTGATTTAGTAAACTCTTTACACCCCGCTCCCCCACTAGTGTGCGTATACAAACAACAACAAAACCCATTATATTTAATTTGCCAAACATTTATTCTTTACACACATTGTGCAAGAAAAAGCCTTCACTCTTGATAGAATTTAACAATGAAAAACTAGGTTTAGAGTTTCCCGAACACACACAAATCTGAAAAACTAACAAAATACTCTTTGGTGATATA
Source organism: Petromus typicus (assembly GCA_004026965.1). NCBI lineage: Eukaryota > Metazoa > Chordata > Mammalia > Rodentia > Petromuridae > Petromus > Petromus typicus. The sequence continues at coordinate 3,173 of PVIR01001669.1, read as the reverse complement.
TCGAGGCCCTAAATCAAGTACTTCCCTCCCATTGGCATTATTTAATACTCATTATATATGACAGTGATCGTAATAAGCTCTGCAGGGCCAAGAGTGTCAATAGCTTTTCTAACGGTTTGCTCAGAGTGAGTCGTGTTGGAAAGCAGCCTAAGCCTTCAGGGATCGGACCACCGAGGGTCAAAACGCTGATATTCCTCTGAAGTCCTGTTCACTCTTTCCTCTGTTCACTTGTCAGCTACTGCCTGAGTCTCTCCAGTGTGCGAGGCTGTGCTCGGAGCGCGGCGGAATGCTAACCCTCCATGCAAAAGGTGCACTGAGGAGTGACGGCAGCTTATCAGCCACGGACAGCTTCTCCTGGGACCTGCTGCTCTCCTCCTTCTGTCTCCCTCAGTCCGTCATCTCCCTGACTCGGCTCCTCCCTGCTGCGGTTCTGGGCAATGTCCCATCCCACATGGACTAGGAACTTTGTTTGAGGGCAGGAACAAATCTCTACACTTCTTTTCTTCTCAGCGGTGGTAAACGAGAAAAGATGCACAGATTCCTAATTTCCTAGGTTGAAACCTCACACCCAGGCGCTGGTCCTGAGAGGCGGGACCTGCGGCGCATGATTAGGCCGCCAGGAACAGGGCCCGGGAAAGAGATTGGTGTCCTTCTAAAAGCAATGGGGGAGCGCTGGCCCCTCGTTTCCCACCCACCCTGCGACACAGTGAGGATGGGCTGTCTAGGAGGAGCAGCTCTCACCAGACACTGAGTCGCAGGGGCCTTGATCTCCGACTTCCCGACCTCCAGACGATGAACAAACAATTTTTACTGTTTATAAATTACTCATCTTCTGGTAGAGCAGCGTGATCAGACTCAGGGGAAGGATAATGAAAAGATGAATGCGGCAAAGGAAGGCCTTGAGTCACCAGTAAGAAACCAGGCACTAAACTCAAGTTTCCACTCACAGAGAAGGATCATGAGAAAATTTCCTGGGGCAAGTACCTTGAGAGATGAGCCTTTGGGGGTGAAACACTTGAACGGCTTCCTTTCATCTGACAGGCCGTCTTCCGGCACCTTCTGGCGTTTCTCAGCGGCTTCTGCCCTTCGCCTCTCAATCTCTTCCTTTAGCCTCCTCTTCTCTTCCTAAGAGAGAAACAGCAAGTACTTAGGGCATCAAAATCGGCCTCTAGGAGGAAGGCGGAGAGCTGAGGGGGAGGAGACTGAGGCCACAGCGCTGGGCTCTGGACGGGATGCTGCCGCCCTGGGTGGTGGTCAGGAGTGCTCCGGCTGCCTGGGCTGCACCGGGCCTCGCGGTGGAGCTAACGTCACCTTCCTCCTAAAACAGGAGAACCTCGGCCAGCACCCACTTCCTACGGCTTTCGTGAGGACATGTAAAATACGTAGACGAATGACAGTGAGACGGTTCCCTTAAGGGGGATGCGTTGTCATCACCACCCTCGAAGTCTGTCAGCAATGGCCTCTCACCGCTTCTCTACGTGGACAGTGAACAAATCCTTCTCCCTCCTCAGAAGCATCGTGAAGACACGTGAGGTCATTCATGCAAAACGTCACAGAAAATTATGGCTCTGTGGTTGCCAGATTACACAAGAGGTCCTTTCATGGCTGCTTCCGACCTGTACTGAATACACTAGTTTAACCAGCTTGAAAAACCTGGAATGATGGCAGTTTGTCCTTGGTGGTGAAATCACACATGCTTACATTTAGTCTATCTTGATAACTCCTTTGACGTCTGGAGTTGGAGGAGTCCTTGGAATAATCTATCCAAATTTTCCATACGGTTCAGGGAAATTGTGCAGAAGAGCCACGTCAGAAAACAGCTGAAAACCGGGATATTCTGCCTGGTACAGGGTCTTGCTATAGTGCATGCTGGCCTTGAACTCCTTATGTAACACTGGCTGCATAAAGGTGGTACATGCCTTTAACTCACAGTGATCCTCCTGCCTCAGCCTCCCTACTGTTGGGATTACAGGCATGTGCCACCATTTCTGGCCCCAACACTGATTCTACCATTTATTAGTCAAAGAATCTTCGGACAAGCCACTATCTGGTTCCCGGTTCTTTACTCACAGAGTAAGAATCTTTTTTTTTTTTTTGAGACAGGGTCTCGCTTTGTGGTTCAGGCTGGCTCCGAGCTCAGCCTCCAACTCACATCACAGCAATCCTCCTGCCTCTGCCTCCCGAGTGCTGGGGTGACAGGTGTGAGCCACCACGCCTGGCACTGCGGTATGTGGTACTGGTTGCTGCTGGGGTGAGTCTCCACACTCAGTATTGTATGTGGTTACTGGGGGGGTCGAACCCGGGTCCTTGCGCTTGCAAGACAGGTGCCGGAACCACTGAACCAAATCCCTGGCCCAGAATAAGAATTTTTACCAGGATGAACAGAAAGAATACACTTTGTAAACGACAGTAATAAGAACTGCAGCTGGTTAAATGTCTCTTGCATGTGCCGAACCAAACTTTCTCTCCTCTTAATTTTATCTGTTTCTGGTTCTGTCTTAAGGACGGAGCAATACAGGGTGATGGGCTACGGGACATGAGGGCTTGGGAAAATGAGAGAACCTCACTAGGCCTCGATTTCCTAATAAATAAATAAATAAATAAATAAATAAAAGGACGATAAGCCCCAATTCATAGAGTTCCCATGAAAACTGGATAAATTGACTTGTCTATAGGTTTCAGAACCCTGTCCAGCACACATAGTAAGCTTACTACAATATTTAATAATTCTAACATACATTTAGCGCTGGGGTTGAACCCTGGGTCTCCCCGCTGAGCTACATCTCTAACACTGTCTTTTAAATTTTCACAGGGGTGAGTGTGTTGGGGGTCTTGCTAACGGTCGCAGCCCTCGCGGCCCCGCCTCCCAGAGCGGAGACTGCAGGCGTGCTCAGAGCCGCCGGCCTCCTACCTCCTCCCGGGCTTTGCGCTCGGCCTCCTCCTGCCTCCTCTTCTGCTCCTCCTCCTCCAGGACCTTCCTGCGCTCCTCCCTTTTCCTCTTGAGCTCCTCCAGCTCCAGGGCGGCCTCCTGCTGCTTCTGCTTGAGCTTCTCGAACTCCTCGCTCTCGGTCTCTCCACGCCGGCGCCGCAGCTCCTCCAGCCTCCGTCCGGCCTCCACCTGCGGGGCGCCCTCGGCCTCTTTGCTGCCGCCCGGGCGGCTGGGGCTGCGGGCA
>PVIR01001668.1:30580-117733 GCA_004026965.1 Petromus typicus | reverse complement strand
TTTTTTTATCTTTATTGGTACATTATGAATATGTATCATCATCACATTGAGAGATTGCACCAGAATATGACACTTGATTATTGTTTTCCCTTTTCCCCCCACCCTGCACCCCCACCCCCTATATACATAATCTTTGTTTCTTTTTTCTTTATTGTTACCAAATTCATTTTCCTCTCATTATTTACCCTTGCACTCTCTTTCCTTTTAAATATTTTCTATTTCACAATATCAACTATACATACTACAACTCATTTACAACTTCATTTTCTCATACCAGAGAAAAGATATGATATTTACACATCTGTGACCTGTTTATTTCACTTATGAGGATGTCCTCAAGGTACATCCATTTGAATATGAATGACTCAATCTTATCATTTTTAATGGTAGAATAATACTCCATTTTATAGAAGAAACACATCTCCTTTATCCAGTCTCCAGTTGATGGACATTTTGGTTGCTTCCAAGGCTTAGCAATCACAAACTGAGCTGCTATAAACATGGATGCACATATGTCACTGTAAAATGAATCTTTTAATTCCTTTTTGTATATACCTAGCAGAGCAATGGCCAGGTCAAATGAGACCTCCAATCCTAGTTTTTTGAGGAATCTCCACACTGATCTCCACAGAGGTTGTACGAGTCTACATCCCCACCAGTAGTGGAGAAAGGTTCTGTTTTCTCCACAGCATACCCAAAATTTATTGCTGGCTAATTCTGAGATAGCACCCATTCTTTGTGGAGTGAGATGAAATCTCAGTGTTGTTTTCACCTGCAACCTCTGTAGCGCAGGAATTGGCAAAAGAAATCAACAAATGGGACCTCATTCTTTAAAAAAGCTTCTGCACAGCAAAGGAAACCACTAACAGAGCAAAAAGACAACCAACAATGTGGGAAAAAAATCTTTACCAGCTGTTCCTCAGACAAAAGGCAACTATCAAGAATATATAAAGAGCTTTAAAAAACCAGCCCACCCAAATTTAAAGACCCAATTCAAAAATGGTCATCTGAAATGAACAGATACTTTTCAGAGGAAGAAGTAAGAGCAGCTAAGAAGTATATGAAGAAATGCTCAACATCATTTGTCATTTGAGAGATGCAGAATATCAACTTTTTATCTTAGCAACAATGCTGTCATAAATGAACATGCTTCAGAAGTACAAATAACCTAGTAATTTTTCCTTATATAATGTAGAAACATAATATATTAAATGTTTATATGTATGATGATCATTTTATTATAAGGAAAATCATCTCTTCAAGCTTCTTCCATTCACTGATAACAATTTCCCTTACTCTGTGGAAGCTTTAGAATTATTTCTTCTGTACCCGGAAGTTCTCCCAATGGGTTGCCTCCTACATCCTGTCTACTTCTTCAGGGGTGTGCTATTTTCCTTTCTCTCTGGGTTCTAAAGGTGGCATGAGAACCTTGAGGGATTTTTTTCACATCATATCTAACTGACAAGTAATTTTCTTAAAAGAATTTGTTTTGGGGGAGAAAAATCCCTAACTAACAAACAGTACTCGATGATCGCAATTTTTCTTAATAACCTTTGCTCAAATAAACTATTTGCTCTCTGAGAGTACAGAGTAATAAGCAGGAGCTTTTTATCAAGACATTAGACTTAGTAATAATTAGATGTTTACAGTTCCCTAGCATTGCACAGGGATGGAGAGTAGCTACTGATATGTGCGCAGCCATTCTCACTAATAATTACCTCCTGATCTTTCTCTTGCCATTACTAATGAGTTCTCCAGTAGTGACCCTTAGTCATTTTTCTTGAGACTTGTTTTTCAGTGTTTTGTTTTCATTTCTTAAAGCTTTTTAATTTCTTAATATTTTTCAAAAATATTTTACCTTACCTCCCCAAACTCCTTCCTTCCCCCTTTTAGTCTGTCACTTATTAATTGACTGGAAAAATTATCTGATTGCTGCATAATGAAATGAATTCACAAAAGATACAAAAGCCTCTTGCAACTGTTGTCAGTCTTTCTTTAATGAGCAGACTGTGTTTCATGAATGGTGCTCTTAATGGTTGTTAAGGAAACCAGAATTTACTGCCTCATAAAGTCAGACTTGTTAGTGTGTTACTGCTTCCTCTGAAATGTTTTCATTTGCACTGCACATTGGAGGTGGGGTGAGGAATAGCTTGACTTAAAAAGCATTTAATACTTCTAGGAGAAGGAAGCAGAGATATACTTCCAGATCGACTTTCCTGCCATGACCAGCTGGGAAGCTCGTGTTAGGTCAACAGATGAGTGACTGAATCTTTTGAGTTAGCCATGTCCACCAATGCTGTTACCATACACATACATGAGTACAGGACCAACCACATTGAGATGCTACTTATAGCCAAGATTTGCTTTTTTAGTGGACAGGACTTTGCTAACTATTTTATATATTTTTATTCTATGATTGATAGTCTCAAAATAACAAACATGAACTGTTGTTTTTTTTTTTTTTTTTCTCTCATCTTGATTAGGCCACTGTGCAATAAAAAGGCTAGATATCTTGTCCTAGGCCACAGTTGGTAAAATTCAAGACAGGTTTTGGGTGAGGCATATTTAAAATCAGAATTCAGATTTGCAACCACGACATCATTCTGTCTCTTTCTGGCAGAGGGAGCATCTCTGTCTACACAGATGCTTGTCTTTGTGTTGAATTATGATTGTGCTGAAAACTGTGTTGGGTTCTTTCAGCCTCATATATGTAAAGAAGCTGTTAGCAGGGTTGTGCATAATGTGTTTTGTTTTATTTTTATAGCCATATAAGTTTTCATTAGTTCAGGCTTAGAATGGACAGATATGGTTAGTGAAGATTAACTTTTCTTCTTGCAAAATATGTGGTTTTCTTAAGGCCAAGTCAAGATTTATGGGATCTGGAATCTAAGCAGCATGAGGACAGTACATGAGAGGAGGTGATGTAGAAACAGTGAGAGAGGCTTAGGTCATGCACATCAGTAGTGAAGATATGGAGAGTGCTGAAAAGAGAACAAAAGAGAAGGACAATTGACCAATGCTAAATTTTTTCAATGAGGAAAAAATATGCAAAAAGGTCAATACAAGCTTCAATAAAAGTCTATTACAAGAGGCATAATATGATAGTTACCTGGGTTGTTTGGAGAAAGATGGAACAGATACATGGACATTGTTACAAAGAGCAAAGCAAAGGCCCCAACCATCTTAAACTATAGTTGTACTGAGAGAGGATGGAGGAACAGCTATTATTTGATAGGCATGTGGAGAAACAGGATATTTCTATTAGAAGAGAGATTCTCAAAGCGCATCTCAAACCCAGTAGTGTCAGCATCACTGGATGAAATGAGATGGACACTCTGGATGCCTCCTACCAGCCGACCCCAGGGAAGAGTCACTCAGGTTGTGCTTTAACATGCTTCCAGATCACTCAGAAGACACTGGAATTTGGGGAGCTCTGTGTGAAAACAAAAAGAAAAAGTGATTTTGGGAAGAAACAGTTGCCATACTGAGGTGTTTGCTGGTGGTCAGAGAAAACTTCAGAGGTCAGAGTGGAAGAGATAGATGAATGATGGAATCATGAAGATTGAACCCTATGAAATGCATAGTCTGTTGGCTGTGGGTATCTGGAGGCTTTGATCTTCTGGTGGTGATTCAGTTTGATGCTATTGATCATCATGGATATTTACAGGAAAATAGACAACCAACAATTGTGGATGCAAGGACCCATCTCAAAAAGAAGACATGAAATTCCACCTACTTTCTTCTATACCTCTTAAGAAGGATCAAAGTAGAATAAGTCAGAGGATTATGTAGTAAAAGAAAGGAAACCTTGAAAAGGGAACCAAAGTTTGTCATTAAAATATTCTTTTGCATGTTACAGATCAACACATAGTAACATCATTCTTTGCTTAGAAACGGCAGAGTACAGCCACAACATGAATGCTCATCATCTATGTGACAAACCTGATTCACTAATTACAATTCCTTGATGGTGCACAATGTTTAAAAGGTCATTTCTTTTTAAGTTATTTATTTTTATATAAGATACCACATGAAGAATTTCCACTGAAAAAAAATGACCCTTAATCTCTCCAAAGTGGTCTGGAGAGTTTTCTAATATATATATATTATATATAATGCATATATATATATATATATATATATATATATAATATATATGCATATATATATGCATAGATCAGCTGTACTTGACCAAAAGCCAAGTGTGCTTTCCCTGCTATGCTAAAATGTCAAAAAAATGTCCATGCCCCAGAGAAGAAACAATTTTATCACCATGGGTGAAATCTAGTAGAACTGACACCATTTGAAGGACACTTACTTGTAAGTGTCTTGGACATGTTAACCTATATGAAGGCTACCACAACCAAAATCAAATACTAGACCTATCTTATATATGATAAACATGAGGCACAGAGAAATACTTGTTCCAAAACCTACACAGCTAGACAATAGCTGAGACCAAAATTCTAACAGCTGTCATGTGGAGACCCTGTTTATCTGCTTTCAGGGAAGAACAAAGACTCTGAAGCCACACGACTTAGGTTAGAACCCACACGCTCCCCCTTACAGTTCTTCAGCCACAGACCCATTAGTTAATCCATCTAGATGACAGTTTTGTCACCCATAAAAATTCTAATATAATTAACTCTAATACCCCAAGTAAAAGTAATGGTATCTCCTCCGCTTATGTTAAACTAGAATGAATATGAGAAGTTTAGAACAATGTTTAGAGTGCATTACATGTTATACATGGGTCAGTATTGGGTATTGAGGTTACCACTTTGATCTATAGACTAACCTACGAGTATGTCCCATTTGTAACAGTTCTAGCAGAGAACAAGGTGTTTTAGGCATGTCCTTACACTAGAAGACCACTCAACGCAAGAACTTATTCTCACTAAACAACAACTGTATTGGGTGAATATCAGAAGTTCTTTTCTATAGCACTCTAATTTAGCAAGTGAATTGTTGAGTAATTGCTATCAGTATTTATTTTGTTAACCTGACCATGACTGACATTTTGGTGCCAGATTATTTTTTGTAATAAGAGATGAAGGGTCATTTGCCCTGTCATGGAAGATGTTTAGTGGAATCTCTGGCCTCTACCAACAAGAGGCCAATAGCTACTATCACCTCCCTCTATTCTTGACAGTAAAAGTGCTGCTAGATGTTACCAAATGGCCCTGGGACTTATTACATAAAGGAGACAATTCCATTTTTGTTTGTCTGTTTTTTTGTGGCTCCTAAGTGAGATTCAGTAGGTCTTGGAAGGGACAACTCCCAAGACTCTTCAAGTTGAGATGTTTGACTGACTTATGTACTTGCCAAAAAGGACTAATTCTGTCCCTGAAATCCACTCCTGGATACACAGATGCAATATATTAGTTATGCATTGAAATTGTGTTCATTAGACATACAATTAATAAAAATGAGACAAAATTAATATTTACTGGGAAAGGCCATAGTTATGTGCCATATCTAGACATTTAGATAAAAGGTAGACTTGAACTCATCCAGCTCTTAACTTTAAGTAAGCAAAGTTATTAACAAAAAGAACCAAAAGTGATTCCTGTTGGCAGTATAGACAGACCTCTTCATTGAATCTGGCTACTGGTGAAAATGGTAAGTCTGAAAATTCTGAAGCTGCCCTTATGATTGCATTGCTACCCCCTCATACACCTCTTAACCTTCAGGGCAGAAAAACAGATACCCACTTAAATAGCTGTTGGTATTTCAGAACTAACTACTACAGAGAAGAATGACAGGAAGTTGATCTTTACCACAAGTTGGTATTTAGCACAAGTGGATACTTTTTTCCTGGAGGCCTGAGAACAGGGAAGTCACTCCAGTAGCCTAAGCTGGGGATGTAGCTCAGTATCACTAGCCTGCCTGGCAAGGACAAGGTCTGGAGTTCAATCCTCAGTATTGAAATCAGTCAATCAACCAATCAATCAATAATCAACAGGTAAATAAGAAAAGGAGTAAGAGTATAGCTCAATTTTATTCGCTGAAATAGAAAAGAAATATTTTTTAAAATGGTATACCCTAAATCAATCAATGGTGGGCTTTTTTTCTTTTTTTAGACAGCTATCTACTTTACACATTCTGCCAGTTATGCAGCTATACATTGGTAGGAAATAACTCATATACAATGTAATATCACTGTACTATGCAGTTGTGAACATTCTTTTACATTCTCAGAGTAGTTGGCTGAAGAATTAAGCTAAATGTTGCCTCCCCTCCCATTCAGTCCTTTATGTGACTTTCAGCTTGTCAGAAAATCACTGAGTGCATGACCAATATGTGAGGAGGCAGGAGGAGGCGGGAAAAAATCATCAGATATTTTAACATGAATCACACTTTGATGTGAGCTCTTCTCCTTTTCATCAGTGGAGAAATTAGAGCAGATTTTTTAAAAAGAAGAGAGGCTGACTTTTTTTTATTTATTTAAAAGTAATGTAGCACTGTCAAGCTCACGACTGTCAGAATGTGGTGTATGCGTTGTGTTTATTTAATACAATGATCAGAGACTCAAGCACCTTTTTGTGAAATAAAAGCCGGAAGAACCTTGTCTCTAGAAAGAGATGTATCCAACTTCGAAGTAATTTATACAAACAGTGGGATTAGCTCATGCGAAAAGTACACCTTCTGCAAAGGAAGTTCCCATGTGACCCACACAGTCATTAAAATGTTTGGGGAAAGCAGAGCAGGATCTGAAATGTTAAATAGGTCATGAACTGAGGTATGGAAAAGTTTTTAAAGTGGGGTTTCTCCAATAAGCACAAGGAAAAATAATACTTGAAATTTTTCTAGGGAATCAGTTGCTAAAAAACGTTAAATGCTTAGAAAATTGTATGATTCTTCTGGTGCTAGAAGTTAAAGAATTTCAAAAAAGGGAGTATATTAAATTGAGGAATAATTACAAAACAAATTCCTGGAGTTGTGATGCAATTTTTAATTAGAAACTAAGTTTTTGGGCAGGAGATTTAGCTTAGTGGTTCCAGCACCTGTCTTGCAAGCACAAGGGCTCAAGTTCGATCTCCCGGTAACCACATACAATACTGGGTGTGGAAACTCATCCCAGAAGCAATCAGTTCCACATACCACAGTGCTGGGTGTGGTGGCTCACACATGTAATCCCAGCACTCTGGAGGCAGAGGCAGGAGGATTGCTGTGATGTGAGTTTGAGGCTGAGCTTAGGGCCAGCCTGAACTACAAAGTGAGACCCTGTCTCAAAAGAAAAAGAAAGAAAGAAAGAAAGAAAGAAAGAAAGAAAGAAAGAAAGAAAGAAAGAAAGAAACTCAGTTCTTCCAATAGATAAACTATAGTAGTAGAACTCTTAAGTCACTTACATCCCAAGTTCACCATCTTGTAGGCAGTGTAAATACTCTGTATTTGATTTTGTTCAATCACCGTTCTTACCTAAGTTGAAAGTTGAGAACAGATCTTGAAGATTCAAACTGGATTATCCTCTGACACTGTGGTTCTGTGTTACGAAGAGAAATTAAAACGATATTGAAAAGATCCAGCCAGCCAGAGCAAATCACTTCTTGATTCTATCCTTTTTCCTCTTTCCATGCACCACATCCCAACCCCAAGCGGAAGGCATCGACAGCCTGAAGGCTTCTCTCTGGTGTCCCCAGTGGGACCATTCAGGCTTGCTTACCACGCAAACATGCCTCTTCCCAGGAGCCCTTCCTGTTTTAGATCTTCCTCTCTCTGTTTCATCCCTCCTCTTCTCAATTATATCCTCCTTTCCTATGACACAAACTCCCAAGGTAATGCAGGATAAATCCATACGTGTATGCTGACCTGATGTCAATGAGTTGAGTCCTTAATTAGCACCTGTTGATTAAGAAGGTTGTCTTTTTACTGGTAGTTTCTTTTCCTTGACCCTGAATATTACTTAAACACTCTAGTGACTAACAGGCTGCTCATGAGTGTTGCCTAGCTTCTGTGAATTTGCTCCAGGATCCATGGAACATTACTGGAATATCCAGGCTCCATTTTCTCTTTCCTTGAAATAGGATGACTGTGAGAAGAATGTTCCTATTTAGGGCTGATAGCTCATGATAATTCATATAAATTATTTATACTTGTAATTGACTTATATATAATGAAGCACTACTTGTTCTTTCTACACTGAAGATGTAGGTCATGTGTGGTCCATGTCAGTCTCTGTGGCCAGCAATACAGAGAGATGTCTGTTTGTAAAATTTGTGGTCACACAGTGTTTTAATTCAAAACATCAGTCAATACCATTTTTACAGTTCCACATGAGAAGAACTCCAAATATACTTCCAAAAGACATGGTAGAAAATGGAATAAACTAGATGCAACATTTTAAGAAACAAATAAGGAAGGAATCAGACTTCAGTAATTGTGATTCTGGAATTAGACATAGTATGATATTATAGGCATAGTCATTTACAATCATGGTAAAGACACATACTGAGAGATATTAATGGTGATCAAAACATATAGTGAATATTTAAATTAAAAATGTTTATTCCTGGGCCAGGGATTTAGCTCAGTGGTTCTGGTGCCTGCCTTGCAAGTGCTAGGGCCAGGATTCGATTCTGGTAACCATATACAACAATGCTGGGCATGAAGACTCATGCCCACCAGAAATAAGAACCACACACCACAATGCTGGGCATTGTGGCTCACACCTTTAATCCCAGCACATAGGAGGCAGAGGCAGGAGATTGCTGTGAGTTTAAGACAGTGCAGGACTAGCCTGAACTACAAAAGTGAGACCCTGTCTCAAAAAAAAAAAAAATGTTTATTACTGTAAAATCCATGTTGCATTAATTCCCTCAAACACCCACCCTCATGTCAGACACACCTCTCCTGACCTTCTTGCCACCCCCAGAAATGGTTCTAGAAGTCTTCTTTTTTCTGAGTGTCTTTATGAAGTAGATCAGAAACATGGATGCTGCAGCCAAGTATCACCCAGCAGAAAAGCAGCTTCATAGACATACTGCTGTGTGTCTTCACCCTCTTTATCCACAAGATCAGCATCATGCAAATTCTTGCTCTTCCCTAAAGTCAACAGAATCATAAGAGGAAGGCAATCAAAACAGTCAGGCAACCACAAAAGAGCAGCTGAAGACCTTCATAAAAGAAAACTTCCAGAACTGCTCCAGAAATTGTCAATTCTTCCATTCATTGATTTTTTGTATCATTCTCTTAGTCTCCATTGCTAAAATGTCCATCAACTGGAGACTGGACAAAGAAGATGTGGTTCTTTTATAAAATAGGGTATTATTCTGTTATTAAATATAGTAAGATTCAGTCATTCATACTCAAATGCATGTGCCCTCAGGACAGCTTCATAAGTGAAATAAGTAGGTCACAGATGTGTAAATATTGTATCTTTGGTATGAGAAAATGGAGATGTAAAAAAGTTCTAATATACATAGTTAATATTGTGAAAAAGAAAATATTTAGGGATAAATAATGAGGGGAAGAGGATATGACAGTAATAAAAAAGGAAACAAAGCTTATATAAGAGTGGGGGGTTACAGGGTGGGTAGGGGAAAGGGAAAATGAGAGTCAAGTCATGTCCTATTCTGGTACAAACTCTCAATGTTGAATGTGATGATGACATGTGTTCATAATATACCAATAAAAATTTGAATTTTTTAAAAAGTGGTTATGCTTATATTACACTTATTGTTGTATATCTCTGTGATTTCTGGCAGCTGTGTACTGCATTAAATTAATCATTTTTTTCCTGCACAAGAACAAGAGAAGAAAAAATATTCTTTACCAAGAAAATAGTAAATTATAAATAAGAGCAGAAATGTGGTGAGACATTTTAATAGGTAATTAAAAATCTCTGACCTTAATTCAGGGACCAGAACAATCATGTACCCCTTAGTATCCACAAAATAGACATTCCAGGACCTCCTGAAGTACCAAAATCTATGGCTTCTTGAGTCCCTCAAAGGAAGCTGCAAGCTGCATAGCATGTACATATAATCTATGTTTCTGTCTTAGACTTTAAATAACCTCCAGATTACTTCTGGTGCCCAATAAAATGTAAATGACATCCATATAGGTGGTAAGTGCCAATAACAGTGATGAAAATAAAAGCCTGTGTACACTCAGGAAATGTGGGATATTTTTCAACATATTTTTGGTCTGCAGTTGGCTGAATTTGTCTACAGAAATCTAAAGATATAATATAGAGAGCTGACTGTATTAGCATTTGATTGGTCAGCATATCTTTGCTGAAACAGAGATTATACTCAAATTGCAGCTGTAAATTTATATTTTCCATCCTGCGGATAATCTGTGTCACAGGGTGGGTTTCCCAAGAAAAGATGTGACATGAAATTTGGGAGGAGAAATATTTGTTATGAGTCAACTTCTGTAAGAAGATAGAAAAGGAAACAGCACTGAATAGAGGGGGAGTGAGATAAGTTTGTGGTTAGCCCAAGACTGAGCAACCCACTGGGATTCCATGAGTGAGTACTACTGGTCAACCAGTCAGACATCCTCTTCCACTGATATAATCTGGACTTGGCTTGCTGCAGGTAGCAGGCACCCATGAAACTGACAGCGAAGGCCTTTGCTAAGTATTTTTTATTTTTAAATCTTGATTGGTACATTACATATACACATCATGATTGTACCCAACAATGAGAATTTGTAACAGTATATGACACAACTTAATTCTCATTTTTTCCCATAGCCCTACCCACCATACCACCCCCCATATATATAATTTTTTCCTTTCTTTTTTTGTTATAATCTCATTATTTTCCCCTTCACCCCATTTCACTTTGAGTATTTTCTATTTTACAATATATAACATACAAGAACTCATTTACATCTTTATTTTCTCATATCAGAGTAAAGATGTGATATTTACACATCTACGACCTATTTATTTCACTTATGAGGATGTCCTCTAGGTATGTCCATTCAAGTATAAATGACTCAAACTTATCATTTTTTATGGCAGAGTAATACTCTGTATTACTGTAGAAGAACCACAATTCTGTAGAAGAACAACAATTTTTTTATCCAGTCTCCAGTTGATGGATATTTTGGTTGTTTCCAAGACTTAGCAATCAACAAAACTGAGCTTCTATAAACATGGGTGCACATATGTCACTGTGATATGAATCTTTTAATTTCTGTGGGTATATGCCTAGTAGAGTGATGGCCAGGTCAAATGGGACCTCCAGTCCTAGATTTTTGAGGAGTCTCCACACTGATCTCCACAGAGGCTGTACGAGTCTACATTCCCACCAACAGTGGAGAAGGGTTCCTTCTTCTCCACAGACTCGCCAACATTTGTTGCTGGCTGATTCTGAGATAGCAGCCATTCTTTGTGGAGTGAGATGAAATCTTAGTGTTGTTTTCATTTGCATCTCTCAAATTTTGCTAACTATTTTCTTCAGTAGGGCAGCAGGTGCTTCTCTGAAGGGCCCTGTGGTAGAGCAAGCCATGTGTGCCACAGGCTTTCAGATACTCATCTGATTAAAAAAAATAATTTTGCCTCCAAGTTTTACCCAACATTAGCATTTTCATGTAAGTATGCAAAAATTAGAACAGGAGCCTGTGAGAACTCAACACCTCAAAACTTGGAGCATTTTGATCAACCTAAATTAAATTTGCTGCTTTCAACAACAGGTTATAATGTTCTCCTACTTACTATTAAAAGGCCTATTTAATAATCTCGCACCATGAAGCTCTACAGCCAGTTGCTAAAAGTTAGTAATGGAGAAAGAGCCTACTTTTACTTGGGAGATGCAATACATGACTTCTTTTCTATCTTTGGTAATCATTAATGCATTGAATGCAACCAAAGTGTATGCTTAATTCATTCTGGATTACTTCCATTTCTACTAAAATAATCTACATTGTTCAATGGCTAATCCAGTGTTTAATTGAAATAGTCTATACCTCAATTTCTTCATGCATATAAAATCGAAAACAACATGGCAATGTTTTACTGCAAAGCAAATACAGTGGATCTAACTAGAAAGAAGGTATTATATTAGTTGGACTTATTAATGCTGGTCACTTTAACCAAACAATAGCCTGAAATAACAGTTCAAAGTCTAATTGACATTTAGTAAATGAGTTTACAACACCACTAATCTGGAAATCCTGATTTTATCCCCCAGTGGCACTATTAGTTTGGAATTTTTACCCAATCCTCCACATTCAGCCAGCCTATACCTGAAAGACAGGGCCAGATAGACTGGGTGTGGTCTGACCATGGCATGTGTCAGGTTTTTAGCCACAAATTTACAAGGGAGGCCAGGAAATGTAGTCTTTTTGTGTGCCCAGAAAAATCTAATAGGGTAAGTTAGCATCTAGCAGTCTCTGCCACTTAAAGCATCTATTTCTCAGTGCACTTGTCACGGTTTCAGTATGTCTTAAAACTTAAAATTTCAGAGTGCTGCTGTTATTTGAAGATAACTGTCAGAGGGAGGCTCAATTGATCAAAAAGAGGATCTGTGTCATAAATTTCTATTTATTTCTCTAAATAGAGAGATACAGAAAGATAAATGTTCCAGAACACATTGCATATTTCTATGAAACTGTCTAAATTTAGCGTTGTGATGGGTTATACTTATTTAAAAGAACTCAGTCTACTCCTACAGCTTGGAATCAATGTAGACTACAATAAGCACATAGATCTTGATGTACCACATGGCAATTGTCACAACTGTCATATGCTGGATCCTATATTAATATAGATTTGTACTTAAGTATAGATGCCTGTGTTACTTTAGTACCATAATTTAGTACCATACTTTAGTACTATAATCCTGATTTAATATATATATATATTTTTTTTCTGTGTCCAATATCCCATTAATTTTGCTTCTGGGTATTTTAGGCTAAGTAAGGCCAGAAAACACATGTATTCCTCTCACAACCCTACACCTGGCCCCTGTGCCACTCCTCAGCAGAATCTACTCCACCCCACCCCGTATTCATGTTCCGCGCCACCATGTCAAGAAGTGAAAGCCACAGTGGATGCTTTCATCTGTTCGTGGCACTATAGCCAATGCTGCCATAAACCATCTAGCTTAGGAACAGCACAGTTTTGTTTCTGACAGATGTGAAGGATAGAGAGTCAAAGGTCATGACACAAACAGGCCCAGCCTCTAAGGAGGACCTACTCACTCATGAGCAGCTCTCTCCTTACTATCAACCTCACAGGTAAGAAGGGTTGAGTTTTCCCCAGGGCCTCCTTAAAAGGGTGCAAACTCCACCTGAGAGAGGTCCATTTACACAAACCAACCACCACGTCATTTGGTCCATTTGGTGCAACTGCAATGGGATGTACAGACAGAGTAATGTATAAAAAGCAGAAATTCACTCCTCACACTTCCAGAGGTTGACAAGTCCAAGATGACAGCATGGCAAACTCCCTCTCCGGTCCCAAGATGGTGCCTCATCGCTGCATCCCCAAGAAGGGACAAACACTTTCTTTCCTTATCTGGTGTGAAGTGAAGAAATGATTCTCCTCCCACTGATCCTTTTTGTAGCAGCACAATCCATTCCTGAGGAAATCTCATGGTCTCAAAGGCTCCCTTTAGACCCCTCTTCTCCACACCGCTGAACTGAGAATTAAATTTCTAATGCATGAATATTGTAGAAGACATTTAGGTCACAATGGTCACAATAAGTTTCACCTCCAAATGCAGTGCAGTGGTGTTTAACACTCAGGCCATTGCAATGGAAAAGTTTGCTCCAGTGCCAGGGCAGAACCTAACCTCAGACAAGCACTTCACTGACAAGTCACTCAACATCCAGTGTCTTAATAAAACAGTACAAAGGGACCTCTTACTGGTGTTATGTGCACCACAGAGGTGGTTTTGTCCACCATGAGTTGCTACAGTGACACTGTAAGATGCTAGATGGTCACTTGAGTTTCAGAGGCACAGCCTTCTCACCAGTACCAGTGAGCACTGCTGCAGTGACAAAGCTCACCCTCAACTGACTCATGCTGCTTCTTAACTAATTGCCAAGAACAAGTCCCTGGCACTCCTGGAATGAAGAGCGCAAGGCAAAAAAGTCCTACCAAGCCCCAGAGTGAAAGGTGAACCAGAAAGACTCAAGATATGCATACGATTGAGTCCCATAAGCATCTGCACGTTTTTGAGTAAACTCGAACCCAAACTTTACTTTTACCTGATGTCTGAATCTTTCCAGTTTCATTGACTTCTCTACATTTTATGCTCCTTACCTCTAACATCCTCGATTATACACTAAATTGGTATGACATAGGTCAAAGTTATGCTCCCCTACCTTTTCTAGATGTTGGAACACCAGGAAAGTGTTTCTATTGATACCACACCCTAGACATAAATGGTGCTGATCTTCATGGCCAGTTGCAAGCTGTTTAGATATTGTCACTTCCCTGTTGCCAGGCCTCGGTGCACTTTCACAGACTTGAAACACCTGCTAGGCCTAGTGCATAGAAATACTTCAATAAATCTCTGTTTATGCTACTAATTTAGTGTCACCATTAGTATCAATGAATGGATGATGGTAGGTCACATACACTACTTGGCTGTGAGGCTGATAATATCATTCATCCAGTATCCTGAGGAAAGCAAGGCTTGGCCAAGTTAGTTATACCTAAGTCTCAGATCTAAAAGAAGCAGATTTAGCATTTAAATCCAAGGACCCTGACTTCAGACCCATTCCCCTTTAACTATGTAGAGCTGTGATAAATATGTACCAAAGGGAATATAATGTTTAAAAAAAATTAAGAAATCAGCTTTAAATTTCCCCATCTGCCTCCCTTATATAGCATTCTGCTCCTCTCACAGGACTTTTCTATCCACTTTAATTAATAATAAATTTTAAAGAAAAACTTTTCTAAAGCTTAAAATGATGGCTTCACCTGTATTTGGCCTGAGAAGTTGTAGGAAATGGCTTTTCCTTTCTGCACAGAGACTGTAAGAACACTTGGTTCATTTGGGATTGCCTGATGTTTTACAAAACTTCAAATTCACTGAAAAGAAATGATGTTCTTGACTAATTCCATTACTCTGCCCGAAGAACAGCCTCTTCTGTGTCTCATCCATAGTAATTGGTACAGCTGGACTCTCAATTCCTGTCATCTCTATGTGACGGACACATGATAGACAATACTTCAGTTTCCCTGAAGGACAGCAACAAAAACCCACCATACAATGCATCACCATCGTCCTCACTGGAAGGGGGGCATTCATTAAGAGCCTCTATATTTAACAAAGCCCCAGCAGTTTCAATAACCTGAAAACTCAGCAACCAGGAAGTGACCTCACTGGTTGTCTGAGAGAATGAATTATGTTTGTTAGCCCAAGAGGACTTGCATATTTTCCAGTGGAAGGCGACACTGGATCTTTTCATTTTACTCAAGAAAACAGTCTGGAAGGAATGTTAATATCATTGGAATAGAGGTAAAGTCCATCTTTAGATCTCTGTAAAATAAATGGGGAGCTGATTCCTTTTCTTTTTCTTACCTCACTCTAACCCGAAATCTCAAGAGGCACAGGAAATAGGGACTAAAACAAAGTTTCTCTTCAAAGCTTTCTGTGCTGTATGTGCAGCTTGGGAAAGGAAGTATTTGATAAAGGAATTAAAACAAAAATCTTGGTGGATGAGGGGGGAGAAGGGAAGTTTCAGTCCCGCCTTGTTTCCTTGCAAAGTCAGGCTGAATTTCCGTGGACTGCATTTGCTTTGCAAAATTACCTGGTAGGTGAAGGAATAATCCAGGATTTCTTTGGATGTAACAACTTACTCCAGTTCACAAGTAGAGTTTGGATGGCTTAGAAGATGACAGTGAAACTGATTTAAATTTTTTCTAAGACCCTTCTAAGCTCTACAGGCCCACTGGCGCCTACCTTATTAACACAGCCACATTTGATTCCTAAAGTACAGCCCTTAGACCCCTGCTTACATGAGTCACACATACTAGTGACATTTACAACAGGTCTCACTCTAGAAGAGTAACTCCAGTTACACAGGGGGAATCTTTTAATATTGGCATTTAGGGGCCAGAGATTTAGCTCAGAGGTTCTGGCATCTGCCTTGCAAGTTCAAGGCCTTGGGTTGGATTCCTGTAACCACACACAACAATACTGGGTGCGGAGACTAACGCCCACAAGCAATCAGTACCATGTACCACAATGCCAGGCGTGGTGGCTCACTCCTGTAATCCCAGCACGCGGGAGGCAGAGGCCGGAGGACTGCTGTGAGATCAAGGCTGAGCTCAGGGCCAGCCTGAACTACAAAAGTGAGACCCTGTCTCAAAAAAAAGCATTTAAAAGCAGCAGATCTGTGAGGCTAGTCATACCATTCATCCATTATCTTTGAGGAAAGCAAAGACTGGCCAAGTTAGCCTTACCTGAGTCTCAGATCTAAAAGAGGCAGCATTAGCATTTGAATCCAAAAACCCTGACTTCAGACCCATTGCCCTTTGACTATGTACAGCTGTGACGTGTATGTACTGAAAGGAATACAGTGCTTAAAAAAAAATTAAGAAATCAGCTTTAAATTTCACAGATATAAGCAGATCTAGGAACCTTTTCAGGCTTGTCCAGTATATATTCAAAATTACCTTGCTCATCTCTGAAACTGCTTCAATAATAATATGCATACATTTAAAAATATGGAAAGTAGGTATATTCATATTTAATTTTAGCATTTAAAAATAAATTGAAAAATTTTCATTTTAGCAACTATGGACTTGATTTTACTAGCAAGAAAATACTCTTCTTTCATATTCTAAAATAAATTTTGACTTCTTGATATTTTCCTGTGTTACGGGCACAGAGCAGAGTAAAAGCTGTCGCAGGTAACAGAGTGGCTGGCAGGGTGGACATGCTTCTCATACAGTGAACTGAGGAAACTCCTGGGTATACTGTGCAAAAACAAAGGGGAAGAAAGGAGTGGAAGGGTCCTGGGCAAGAGGCTACATGTTCTGGTTCCAAGGAAGCAGAACATGAATCCAGGCAGCAGAAAGTAGTTCCTAATCCTTATCTGCCATTAGCCATTCACGTCAGCGAGAAATCAGTCTTGCTCAGTTTTATTTTCCTGATGCATAAAGAAAGCTGTACTGGCCTCTCGGGTCATCTGAACACCCACTGGCTTCTGTCAGCGAAGGACCTAGTTGCTGTGGAGGGCAGAGTAATTCTCTCTTCCCCGAAGGCCCACATCCCACCCCCTGGAATCTGTGACGAGGCCTCTTTACTTGGCAAGAGCAAGTGAAGGCTGCGGGTGGCATGACGGTTGCTAACTCAGAGGTTTGGAGTAGGGTATCTCACCGCGCATCATTCAGAAAAGTACAACGGAAGCACACATATCCTTAAATGTGGAAGGAGGAGGCAGAACCGTCCATGTCACAGTGACCTTGAGTGCTCACAGCTAACTTTCCAGATGGTGAAGATCAATACGCCAAGTCACACAGCAGTCGTCTGGAAGCTGCGAAAAGTGAACTGTTCTCCGGAAATCCACGGAGACCGTTTTCAGACTTCTGTCCTTCAAAGCTATTCAACATACATTTAATTTGCTTTAAACCACCAATTTTTTATAGAAGCAACAGAAACTAAGACATGGTTAACATCTCAGTAGGATTTTGATATTTGGCTCTACGTGAGATATAAATGCAATCACGTGACACTCTCTGCGGCAATCCTGTCTGCAAAGGGGGAGAGGACACGACAGAGAAACAGGTTTCAGAGTTAAGATGGTTCTTCAAGGAATTAGGCACCAGGAAAAGATTTATGTCTTGCCAAGTCACACTGCCATGCTTTGAACGCTCTGACTATTACCACAAGTTTCAGCTCTGAGGACATTCGTCAGCAAATGATGCGACCTATGTGCTGAGGACTGAGTGTGCCCATTCCGTTACAGACCTGTTTAATATTTACCAGGATTTTATGAGTCGAATAGTCTCATATCTATTTTATAGATAAAATCAGGAGGTTGGGTGAAGTTAAGAACTGTATCTAAACTAATACAGAGAATAAATGAGCCTCAAATGACTCGTCATCCAAAACCCTATTGTTATCTATGTGACTGCATGTACGCAGTTTGCAAGGGTGCAGCGTGCATTCATCCAACAAGTATTTATGACATGGTTATCCTATGCCAGGCATTATGTTACTGTTGTTACAATCACGAGCTAGAGAAATGTGTGTTCTCTGTGCACCGATGATTAAATATGCACAAATGATGGAAGAGGAGAGTAGAAATAAGAGGAAGGTGAAGTCTCTGCCCTGGGAGCACAGGTCAAGCTTGATTGGAGACAGATGCGAGCTAGCTTTTTTCCTCATCACCGGAAACCTGGCAAGGATCCTGTTCTGCTGAGCTGTGATCTGACACAGGTGATATTGAGACTAGTTTGCCTACCAACCTTGTGACACATCTATCTTACCAAGCATTTCAGGCTGTTGACTTGACTCTCAGACCTGTGGTGCCCCCAAGAAGCCCAAACAGTAGGTATAAGTAGCTGTGGTGGTTTTCTTTCCCTACTTTGTGAAAAGAATCATAGCATTCAACATGTGTCAGGTTCAAGTCTGAACCTAGATAAATCTATGGCTGCAACAGAAGTATCTTTTCAGCACTGTGGAAAAAGAATCACACTAAAAAATTCTGTATTCTTTTCAGGCAAGCAAACATCTGCCATTAGTTAATTATCTGCAGGTTACTTCAGGGGACTAGACAGGAAAAAAGAGCAGAGGACTCATAAAATGGAACCTTTGGTTTCCCCTCCCCCATCCTCCCTTTCCTTTGTAAAGTCTTTCCCAGTTCATGGTGAAAACATTCACTTCCTAGAAGAAACAGAGACCTTAGTGTGCCCCAGGCTGCTGACCTCCTTTGGCACATGCTTCTTGGAATGTCAGTTAATATTTCTCACTTAAATATTTTTCAGCTTCCATAGCAGCTACCCTGATACTATCTTTCTGCGGTGGGTCAACAGGTATCAATATCAGACTCTTATTTCTTGTACCTCAGTCCTCACCCCAAACAGTGGCAATAATGACCAGTGGGCTTGTTAAATCAGTTACTACGTAAGCAGCGATTGGGAAATAAAGCACCTATGGTCCTGAGCAACCACACAACAAGGAAATTACTGATAAGCAAGAGGAAACAGCGGACAGGACCTGACTGTTAAATTTATGATTGTGTCTTAAGCAAGTAAAAAAGCTTTGCTGTATGTTTAATTACATTAACATTGGAAAGAATTTAAGAAAATGAATAAATGTTTATTTTAATCCTGTTACACACTGTGATGTAACTGTTGAAAGTGCTTTACATTACTGCCATAAGAGACCAATTTCTCCAACCATCAGATCCATTCTTATCTTACTGGGGGAACACACTCTGACAATACCAGGTGCTTGTACTACTGACAAGGCCATTTGGGTACTAGGAATAAAAATGGCAGTCTCAGTGGCAAATTACAACTTGGGGATTATTTTTCTAATTTCCCATCAATAAAGACTATATTCTAGTATCACATCCATGACTTGAGTTCCATACAAAACAAAACATCATATTATGAAGCTTTTCTTCCTGTTTTCTTTTGGCAAGTAGGCATGTCACTGAGATAACCATTATTAAAAACAACTTGCTTTTGTATGATATTCTCGATTAGCACAATCTATGTCCCTACTGGAAACTCCTTTAAAAAATCTCAGAGCTCTGTAAAAGACATCACTTGCAGCATTCTTAGCCTTCTCAGTCTGGACCAGCACTGCTCACCAGGAGACGGAGGCTCTGGCTAATGTCAGGTTCTGTATTGGTGCATCCTTGGCACGTGCACAGTTATTTTTTTAATTGAAATCTTTATTGGTACAATACATATACACATCATGATTGCACATAACAATGAGAAACTGTACCAGTATATGATACAACTTAATTCTCATTTTTTTAAAAAAGCAAGATGGTCGTAGAGTACATAAGGTAAGTCTGGCTGTTCTGCTGAGGAAGGATAACTGTAACTGACCAGTGCATAACCAGAAAATATTGTCTACAAAAATTCCTGACCAGACTTGAGGTTCCTAGATATACGTATTTGAAAACTGGCGTTGCTTTCTCACTGTGTGGCAGGCCCAGTCTCCACGATTCATTATTGTCCTTGGATTAAATCATCTCTATCTGCTTCCATCTCCTACCAGATATTCAGCAAAGACTTGAATTATTTATTTCTTTCCCATAAGTATTGATTATAACATACATAGTTTTTGTCCACTCAATTCATTTTATCTGATTTATCCTGAAATATCTTATTTTTTATTTAACTCATTAATATATAACATCTGTATTTAATATGCAAAAACTTTTAAGATCTAGATATTATCTTTATCAGAAAATTGTCTTTAAAATGAATATCATCCTCAAGTGCTGAATCATTCCTTAACCAAATATTAAGCTTCTTTACTCAAACAATCCTGAGTATCATTCCAATAATCTCCTTCAAGTACTCTCATAAGTGTGCTGTTTGCTAGGTCTAAACAAATTGTTTTCAGAAAATAATCAAAATGCTTCAGGATGATCAAACGAGGAAAGTTTCTCTGAAAGTGAAGTAATACAGATTTCTTCAAGCTGGTCAGAAAGCTCGAATTCTGCCTCTCAGCTCATCTGCTCACCCAAAACCAATCCTTGCTTTATGCTCTGGAACTCTCTGGAACTTTTCTGCTGCATCTTCTAAACTCATAACTTTAAGCTCACCTTTCTGTATGCTTCATTGCCAACCTGGCATTTTATCCATTTTCCCTTATCCTGCCTTTCAGGTCACTATTTATACAGGCCAAACACTACTCACTCCTTCCCCTTTCTTTCTTGAACTAGAGTAGCGCTGGTGAAAGGGCAGGGGAAGAGCGGATCAACTGTGGGACAAAGAAGCCAATTTTAGAACCGCAATTAAAAATTAGCCTGTTGTCTGAGTAGAGCTCTGCTTTCTGTAGATGAAATGTAGATCAATCTTTCTTTGACCCATTTTCATTTCATGATATTGGAAGACAGATAAACAGCAAAGAAGTTCAGAAGTAGGAAAGGGAGAGAAAGGAGAATCTACCTGGGTTAATAAGTTTATTATTATAGAAATAATGCTTAGTAAATAAATAAAAATCAGAGCCAATTGAATATTGATGACCTACTTTATATTTTAACTTGCCTGGGTCATATAAACTTATACTCTAGGTAGCTGAGGTATTATGAAATATATCACATTTAAATTGAAGAGTCTTGAATTCAAATTCTGGCTTGCCATTTATTTATTTTCTCTGGTCTTGGCAAATCACTTGGCAAGTTTCAACTGCAGTCAGAAGTTTAAATAAATTCATATGCAAAGATTTTTATGGACAAACAAAAATAGCCACAGGAAGTAATAAATGCTTATCTCCTTTAAACTGGTATATTTGAAACTATCCACATAGTAATAGGCCTCTAAAAATATAGTTTATCAAAAATATAAATAAGAATCACATTTATTAAAAGGTCAGCTGGAAAAGATCCCAAACTCTGTGATAAAGTATAAATTCTGCACATAAATAGGTCCCTCTCTTAGTATTTCTGCAGAAGTAAGATAATGGCTCAATCAGCAGATAATTGGAGATCATTTGGAGTGTTATACGCCATATATTTTAAAGTCTAATGAAAATCCTCTCTTCTCTTCAGCTCAGATAGGCAACTTCTGAAGCATCTTCCAAGATCTGATGGGCTGGGTGCCTGAGAGCCCCTCTACATAATTGAGCACCTGTGGTCTGGCTCCAGAAAGCACAATTATGTACTCCAGAAAAGCACTGACTTGCCAAATCTTGTTGCACTCGCAAGAGTTAGCCATTTCATTTAATAAGATTCCCTTAATGGGAAGACAAAGAACATTCTTGTCATTTATCAATACATATTTGCTAAATACTGTCCTTGGAAACTGTTGCAATCTGAACTTGTACAGAACACCTCAGATACTTTTTACAAGTTAGTTGACTCTACCACATACCCTTGAAGCAAGTCCTTTAACCCCCTACTGCCTCTCTTTCACCTCTACTGTCCAAGAGATTGGAGTTTCCCCTGCTGGACCTTTTCCAATGTTTCTCTGCTGTACTTGAGGAAAAGCAAAAGAAAGAGAAGGGAGAATATTATAAAATAAGTCTTCAGGAGGAAGAACATGGAATTCAGAAGCTGATCTCATAGACAGTACATCGTACTGTAAATTATAATAACGATGATGGTAACATCGATAATGACATTAAAACTTTATGTGTTTATTGTGTTGATATGATAGAAACTATGCTGAACATTTACATATGTAATTTTTCACTTCTGTATTCTAATAATCTGTTCAAAAAAACAACATAGGAACTGCATAGAAAAGTATAGTAACTTGATGAACACCTCTTTGGAAGTAAATGACAATCTGGATTTTAGCTCAGACAGTGGGAACATAGAGTAAATACTGAACTATTGCCTATAATTTCTACTGAGAGTTAATTAGAATTTAGATAATATCTTAATCCTATACTTTTCTGTTGATCCAGTGGCCACAAAGAGATGAACAGTTTAATTCAACAATTAAATTGTGGGCTTTTGAAACTCAGAAATACTCTACAGTGCATCATGGCTTGTTTGTTTGTTTTCAAAGTGAGTACATCATGATATAAATGGTGAATAATTAAGATATAATGTTATATGTGTGTATATATGCATGCAAACTGGGTGTAATTATTATATAATGTAAACACATGCTGATAAATATGTGTACTTTATAACTCAACATATTTGGTGAGACAGACATAAAAGAAAAACAAGATTGCAATTATAGGAGTAAAATATCACAAGCCATCAAGAAAACACCATTTAGCTCTTTGTCCAAATATAGAGTGAGGTCAGGATTATGAGGATACTTTTGATTGCCGGAATCCAATACACATATTTCATCTGGGGTGAGACTTTCAAAAATATTTTCAACTTGAACCAAACAGAATTAGTTTTTTCAGCCTGTATTAGACACAACCAGACTTCACTGGGATCTTTTGAAAAGAATACTACTTTGATAAGTGAAGATAGATTGGGGAGAATATTCCAGAAAAGAAAAAGTATACGTGTAAAGAATTATTTTGCAGGCTGCTTTCCAACATACTGAACAAGAATAGCATTTGATATGTGTATCTGATAAATAACAGGCCAAGCAGTTTGGATTTAACTTACAAACCATTTGAAAACACTGAAGTCCTTTCCATATGAATTTTGTGTCCTGTACAATTACTTTTTTTTGGTAGAGGACTATTTCATCAAGTGATAAACTAAGGATGGCAGTGAAAGAAACTGGACAGGTGGGAGAGAAGACATGAAATCCTTGGAGTAGCTAACTTCAGTGAAATAGAGGAAAGAAAGAACAAGAGGTGAATATTTGGAGTCGGTGTCTCTAGAAAGACAGACTGAACTGCGGACATCTAGAATACGATATTCCACAAAGAGGAAAGACAATGGCAGAAATTAAATGTGTAGAAGGTAAACAAGCAGTTGCATATGGAGTTCCAAATGCTGTAAAGAATAGCCAGATCCCAGGGAAAATGAAGGGAAGCTGTCTGGGCACCGCATATCTTACAGGAGGAGCAGCAGAGCTTCCAAGGAAGCTGAAGGAGCAACACGAAAGACAAGCAGTTCAATGTGTTTCTGTTGTGGGGGTGTAGAAGGAATGACTCGACAGAAGGTAAAGAAGTGAAATATGAGTACAAAGATTCATTAATCAAATCATTATGGTATCTATACATATATATGTGAGAACACACACACACACACGCACACACATGCACATATATGTATATATCCATGTGCGTACATAAAAACATTTCAAAGTATCTACTAGACTCTCATATTTTTCACCACTTCTGAGAATAATCTAAATAAGAACTACTTTCTTTAAATGAATATATTGCTATAAATGTCTGCCATATCTCAACACATCTGTTTTTGCAAGTGAATAATTTTCTTTATACCTGTTTTGGCATCATTTGTTCCATAATTTCCTTCCTCATCATTTTGCTTCCAGAAACATATTCTCAAGTGACTGGCTACGTAATAAATACCCTGTGGACGCTGCCCAGCTCCTGGTTCTGTGTGGAATTGCTGAGCTGGAAGGCTGCCGCCGACTCTAATATTTCTAATGCCTCTTGGAATTACACCAGAATTAACCATTTATAAAGCACCAACTGCTGCACAATATGTAGAAATGCGATTGCTTTTCACTGACTGCCAACACAACAGGCCACTCTGAAATCACTTTTCTTTTTTTGGAGTCTGGGAGAATACAATACTGAGAGCTGTGATCATTTGCCAAATGCAGATGAGGAGTAGATGGTTTTTTTTTTCCCTAAATAATTTGATTATATTGAGAATTTGCCTCAGGACAAAATGTTCTCCAGGGGCTAATATGTGAACAACTATATTTTAATATCATGACCCTTCACCCCATTCTATAAAAGTGTTTATGTAAAGTTTATTAATACTTAATGAGCAAATACAACATTTCATTGAAAAGGAAAATAGTGGATCTATTTTTTATTTGGAAGATGAAAAATTAAATGATGTTGGAGTAATAAACTAAACTTCAATTTTTATAATTTAAAGGAGAATCAAGGATATCACATAATATTATGCAATTAGCTTTACTGAACGTCTTAGAATAAAAAACGCCATTTCCTATTGGCTTGGTCCATTTCTATGTTATATGGAACATGGGGTTCAGCTACCACAGATAGTTACAGATAAGGTAACTGAGAATTTAATTTTTTTGTCAGCTTTAATCAAAATAGTACCAGTTTATCACAGCTTTGAAGAGATCTAGTGTTTCTTTTTGCAAAACCAAAGAATTGTCAAGCAATATTCCTAGTTCTTCCACAGAAGAGTTGTCTAAATTTAAAGTTAGCCATCAGATTCTTAAATCTAATGGACCCTTCCAAACTTTAAGCAAACAAACAAATAAAACCTAAACATACTAGCAGTACTGGGGGAAAGATAAGTAATTAGTTTATATTATATTTTGTAGAAAAATTTCTAAGACATAACCTTGTTAATTTAATTGTTTGATGGTAATTCTTATGGGTCAATCAATATATGGCCTTATTTGGTACTAATGGAGTTGAATACAGTACTACTTTCTGGGAACACCCAATTGGTCTGAAACATTCCATATTCTTTGTAGGTAAGAAAAACAAAGGAAGGTTTCCTGGTGGAAAAATTTGAATGTCATTTTATCAAATAACTAGACCCTTTCTTGGTGAGAAGAAATAAAATTCCAGACCAAAAAAAAAAAAAAAAAAAAAAAAAAAGAGGAACAATATGGATTAAGAACTAGAAGTTGCTTCTGGGTAAGTGGAGTTCTTTGTTTTATATGTTTGATGTTACAGAATAGAACCCACAAAAATAGAAGACTCAGTCAAAACATGGGGAAGTGAAATGAAATGAATCTCTAATTTTTTCACAAAAAAGTACAAATGGCCAAGAAATAGAAAAAAAAAAAAAAGTTCAACATGGATGGCCATTAAAGAAATGCAAATTAAAACAACTCTGGGATTCTATCCTATCCCAGAAAGATTGTCCTTCATCAAGAAATCAGAGAACATGCCTTAATTCCTTTCTATTCCCAACTTCCCACATGGGATATAAACTTTACCTACTACACACATTCACTAGTAAAATAAAAAAAATTTTAAAACACATTCATAAACATTAAAAAAATCAAATAGTAACAAATACTGGCAAGGGTTGAGGGGAAAAGGAGCATTTTCCAGTGTTAGTGAGAATGTAAACTGGTTTAAACACTAGTAAATTATTTATTAAGTTCCTTAAAAACTATAAAAGTTGAAATTTCACCTGACTCAGTTATTCTACTTCTAGGAAACTTGCTCACAGATTTAAAAACATCCTTTTACAGTGATATACCCCTTCCTAAAAAATAAAAAATAGCTTATATGGCCATCAGCAAATGAATGAGTCAAGAAAACACAGTATTGACATGAAATGGGGTACTGGTCTGCTATAAAGAGAGCTAAACTAGTCATTTATAGGAAAATAGATGGACGTTGAAGCCATAATTTTCAGTGATATAAGTCAGACACAAAAGCTTAGATGTGGCATAATTTCTTTCACATGAGAAGCCCAAGTCATAAATAAAAAGCAAAGTAAAAAATAGATTATGGGAAAAAATGAGAATTAAGTTGTGTCTTATACTGGTACAAATCCTCATTATGGAATGCAATCATGATGTGTATATTTAATGTACCAATAAAGATTAAAAAAATAGATTATGGGAGGTAGAGGGCAGATAAATAGAAACAGAGTCAAGAAATAGAGATAGGATAAGGAGAAGAGGAAAATAAACTGCATTATGTACATGGGCAGCTCCACACATGGAATGTAAACATTGAGTATTTGAGCATGATACAAATAAAAACAATTAAAAAGTCACAAGGTAGAAAAGAGAATAATTTACACCAGTGTCAGAAGAAAATGGCAAGAAGATAAGTTCTGAAAATGGAGTAGCTCACTTGAGATAGTATAATACCCCACTCAGAAATTATTATATAAAAAATATTCTAACTTGTTTTCCTATAAAAATGCCTATATTTGCAATGCAATGGTTTTAATTAAAAAAAAAACCTGTACTGCAATGCAATGGTTTTAATAAATGCTATTATTTCTCCTAAGCTCATAAACTTAACCTTGAAGTTAAGCTTCATGATCATGATGTATATCGCTTAAATCAATCCAAATATAGTCAAAACCATGACACTGTAACAGCCTATATCAAAAATAAACACATTATTTTTTCAATAGAAATAAATCCTTCATAAATTTGACCAGTGGGGTACAAAATTTAATATTCATAGTCTCTCTTCAGCTACCAACTCAATAATCTTCTTGAACATTTTCTCTACCTTCTTGTTTAAAACATTCCCTGGGTCGGGTCAAGCAAAAGCTGTGGAAGAACTACTAGTCCCCTTGGCATTCCTTAGCATGCAGAACTTTTCCAAGGATGCAAAATACTGACACAGTGAATAAACAGATGTAAATCACATATGATTATGCATAACTAAAATCCCAAATGGACTTTGCCAAACTACCTAGGCAGAAGTGGAATGATGACTCATCAAAAAAGGTTGGAACTCAATTAGGATAAAAGAGGATTTCCAAGTGTGACTAAGGTAACAGCCTCTGAGACAAAGAGATTATTGTGAATTATCTTGGTAGGCCCAGGCTAATCACACAAGTTAGCAAAATGAGAAAGGGAGCCAGAGTCTTTCTATGCCAACAAAAGAAGGACTGTATATCCCACTGGTCTGCTGAGATGTGGAGGCCGTGCACAAAGACACAGAGACCCCGCAGAGAGCCACACGCAGCCTCCAGCCCACGGCTAGAAAGAAGATCCAGTCCTCATTCCTACAAGGAGTTGAAAAAGACTCTTGCCAACAACTGAATGAATAAGAAAAAGGATTCACTCCCGGAGGCCATATAATGGAACATAGCCTTATGGTGTCACTGTCATTCTTATCTTCATTGAGTTTATTGGTACATTTTAGCTACACATTATTTTCACATTCATCACTGAGAATTTGTAGCTGTACATGAAATATTTTGATTCTTATATTTTTCTCATTTCCCTGCTCTCTCTACAAGATTCCACCTCAACTTTATATACATAAACTTAGTTTCCATTTTTTTTCCTTTTTACCTTCATATTTTTTTCTTTCTCTTCTTTACTACCCTCCCAGCTCCCCTTCTGCTTTGAATGTTTTCTTCCTGTCTCACAATAGCTATGGTACATTGTGAACCTCATTTACACCTTCAGCTTCTCACATTAGAAAAATATTCGATTTCAGGTGATGCTTTCATCTTAACTGAGTGAGACATGGTTCAGACTTTGATATGGAAAAGTGTAAGACAGGTTTATGTTCAGGTGCTACCTTTGTGGTGTGTTGTCAAATAGCCTAGAAAATCAGAACAACACCAAAATGTGCAGCAAAAATAGTGGCTCTACTAACATTGCTGCAGGGGCGGGGAGAGCAAAACTTTTCAGGAAAACCTTGACCGATGTGAAGTTTGAAGTGGCTGCTAAAGATGTAGGAATCTAGAGTAGAGCCAGGTTTCAAGGAACCCACCCTATGTCCTGGAGACAAGAATCAGAGGAACAGTCTTTGATTGGCATAGGAGACTTGTGTGGGGAAGGAGGTGGAGTTAAACACGGGTGAGAAATGTGTCCTGCAGGGACACACATACAGGGTGAAAAAGCTGAGCTATCAAAGGAAATTCTTGTTGCAAACGACCTTATCAGAACAACCATCTGAGTTTTTCTGGCATCCCAAACATGCTGACATCATTGCATTTCATAGCCCTTCCAGAGATATCTTCAGTAATATCCACAGACACAATCACAAAAATAAGAAGCAACACATATAGAGTGATTGCTAAATATCGCGTAATATACTTAGAACTTTATTTATGACTTAAATTTTCATCCTTAATAGCAAACTCTGTTTCTAATGAATCCACAGAGCCTTAGAGAGCTGTCATTAACTTTCACTAGTACATGAAATGAACCAGTGACAAATGTAACGACCACATCTCGGCACTGAAACTTGAGATCTGAGAGTGTTAGCTATTTTCTACACTGTCTCGTATAATAATCAGAGAAGTGTTTCATTTTTTTCTGTCTTGGAAATATTTTCTTAATGTGTATCTTATGCTTATGCATACTGGCTTAGGTACAGTCAACTATTTTAAAAATGAAACTGAAAAATAGATTGCTATAGAGTCATCCAAAAAGGCGTATAATGACTACAGTATGATTCATGTAAAAATTGTTAACATACTGTAGGCAAAAACTCCAGGTGGCTACAAAAAAAAAAAAAA
Source organism: Petromus typicus (assembly GCA_004026965.1). Lineage (NCBI taxonomy): Eukaryota > Metazoa > Chordata > Mammalia > Rodentia > Petromuridae > Petromus > Petromus typicus. Next base: position 88,843 of record PVIR01001668.1, on the reverse strand, counting down.
AGTAATTCAAAGGTCAAATATAGACATAAGCTCGGATGCATGTGAGAGAATAAGAATGCCTGGTATTTGTGCAGCTGTGGAGTCTGCTGTCCCCAGTTCTGTTTGCAGTGAGGAGCAGGTTGGGCTTGCAGTCCATAGCAGGTTAGTAAAATATTTCTATATTATTACAAGCAGCACTTTCCTTTACTCCCATAATTTCCCGTGTCTTTTCAAAAAGATGACTGGAAGTGAACTAGATATCTGAAAAGGACTTAACATAGCACACAAATGAAAAATATATATATATAAATGAGAGAGAGAGAGAGTGGGTGGACCCTGCTGCTGAGATGTGGCAACCCCAAATTGGCTGCAGTGCTCCAAGAAGTGTGTGTTGGTTAGCTTTTAGTTGCTCTCACAAAATACCTGATGCACACAACATAAAGAATGAAAGCTGCATTTCAATTCACAGTTTCTGAAGTCTCAGCCATGGACGGCTGGCTCCATTAGACCTATGGTGAGGCAGAAGCAACATGGCAGAATCGCAGGGAACAGAGAGAAAAACCAAAGAGTGAGAGAAGAAAGGACCAGGGATAAGGCACACATAGTCTCTTCCCCAAGGTGATAGCTCTGTGACAGACACTCTTCTCCTAAATTTCCATTATTTCTCACTTATACTGTCAAATTATGATCTCACTAGTAAATTAACGAGGACATTAGAGTCCTCATCACACAATCGTCATCATCCAATTAGTGTATAGCTAAGTTAGGCAGAGGAGTGATGGGTAATTAGGAAGGGACTAGACCCAAGACAGAACGGTCAGGCCGCAAGCCTCCCCAGAGATAGACAACTGTCCAAAGCTGAACTGTAACCAGCTCCATGAGGTCTCAGAAGCCTCGGCAACATAACACACTTGCAAAAATAACTGAACAGACATGTAGATGATGAGCCAAACATGCTGACCCACACCCCTGCTCCTTCCAGGGCTCTTCTCCTTGCCATGCACCATGCTATCTACCTCGCTTTCCTGCTGGATCAATATTAGTGAAGTAACTATACTTATAATCCTATAGGGCGATTATTGTTTGGCCCAGGGTAACTTGGAATGCTATTTTACTGTGTAAAAACCACCTTTAACCCTTCTCCACTGTTTGTGGGAATGTACACTGGTGCAGCTACTCTGGAGGGGAGTGAAGAGATTCCTCAAAAGCCTTAGATTAGAGATCCCATTTGATTCTGCTATTCCCCTGCTAGGAATATACATGAAAGAATTAAAAGATTCATATCACAACGACTTTTTTGTACCCATGTTCATAGCAGCTCAGTTTGTGATAGCTAAATCTTGGAAACAACCCAAATGCCCATCAGCTAGAGACTAGATAAAGATGTATTTTTTAAAAATAAAATGGAGTGTTACTTTGTCATAAGGAATAAGTTTGAGTTATTTATACTCAAATGGATATACTATGAGGACATACTCATAAGTGAAATAAATAGGTCACAGATGTGTGAATATCATATCTTTTCTATGATATGAGAATCTCAAGTTATAAATGAGTTCTTGAATGTATGATCGATTTTATGAAAAAGAAAATATTTAAAATGAAAAGGGTAGGGGTAAGTAACAAGGGGAAAAATAAAGTGATGAAAAGGAAACAAAGCTTACATATATTGGGGGCAGGGAGGTTGCAGGGTGGACAAGGGAATGGGAAAATGAAAATTAAGTCATGTCATACTGGACAAATTTTCACTGTTATGTGTGATCATAAAGTATATATATAATATACAATAAAGAATTCAATTAAAATAAATAATAACCACCTTGACCAAAAGTTCAGTAAGAACCCACTTTGGGGACTCCTCCTATGTCTCAGGATCTTTATCTTAGTAAAACATCTCCTACTCCTCTCTTTTTTCTTTACTTTTGGTACTGAGATCGATCTCAGGACTTTGCACTTATGAGACAGGTGCTAGAACCACTGAGCTAAATTCTCAGCCCAATGTTTTCTACTCTAAACTTCCCCTGTCCTTGCGTCCATTCTTTGAAGCCTTAAGACACAGACTGTAACAGGCTTGCAGTTAATACAAGCATCTTTCAAAACTCCTACCTCTGAACACTTAAGACTTTGCATTTGCGTGAGACACTTGAACCCTCAAACTTAGTGAAATGCAATTGTTTATTTCACTGCACACTCTCTATTATGTGGAACTTTGTTGAAATCCAAAATAAAATTAAACTCTGTAAGTTAAAACTTTAAACTTTTAAGTGATCTAAGGAAGCACAGCTGTATAGAATCATAAATACCAATGCTTTCAAACACACTCTATTTTTATTGAAGGAAGGAAAGTCATGACATATCCTAGAAGATATAAAAGATAATGATATAATCATTAAGTTGAATTGATTTTTAATGGCAAAAATAACAGTGTAAACAATGAGAAGTCTGTATCTGTGATGATGCATTGGTAGCTGGTGAAAGATATCATAGGTCATCATAAGTTTCATAGGTCACCTCTCTTTAAAAGACAACATTCTTCTGAGAGAATACATTTCTGTTGCTGTTTTTGTTTCACTCGATTTGATTTTAAGCTTGCTTTTGTTTAGGGAATATATTATGTACTATGTAAGAATTCAGCAATATAGCCCTCTTATTCTCATTAATGTATTAGATACATTCCTTTTAGAAACCATAACTATTCTTTTATTTAAAAATATTGTATACTGTCAATGAACTAGATATTTATATATCTGTAAATCTATGTATCTGTATACCTAATGGTGCTCATGAGATTTGTCACTATGAAAAGTCATCACTGAGAAAAAACACATACAATTCTGCCTTGCTAGACTCAAAATGAAGGAAAGTACTGAAAAATAATTTCCTTGAAAGATATTTTTATACAGTTATGAACTGTAAAACATACAATTACAGGAGTATTTTTTAAATTATCTTTATTGGTACATTACATATACGCATCATGATTGCACTCCATCATGGGGATTTGTACCAGTATAAGACACAACTTAATTCTCATTTTTTCCCATAGTGCTACCCACCCTACCACCCCCCATATACATAAAATTTGTTTCCTTACTTTTTTGTTACAGTCTCATTATTTTTCCCCTTTCACCCTGTTTTACTTTGAGCATTTTCTATTTCACAATATATAACATACAATTCTGGGACTCATTTACATCTTTATTTTCTCATACAAGAGAAAAGATGCAATATTTACCTATCTGTGCCCTATTTATTTCACTTATGAGGATATCCTCAAGGTATGTCCATTTAAGTATAAATGATTCAAACTTATCATTTTTTATGGCAGAGTAATACTCCATTCTGTAGAAGAAACACAGCTTTTTTATCCAGTCTCCAGTTGATGGACACTTGGGTTGTTTCCAAGATGTAGCAATCACAAACTGAGCTGCTATAAACATGGGTGCACATAGCCTTTTTTAGCTGGGAAAGGGGATTGCAAGAGTGTTAAAATTATAGACAGAGAAGTTACGTTTCACCAATTAGCTGGCTATGGGCCAGAATTGCTTTAAGCAGGAATTCTTCCCTGGCATCTCAGAGACCTTCAGAGCCAGGCTGGACAAGACTTTTCAACACAGTACTTTGTACATGTTCAAAATTCAAAGTTTAGGACTAAGCAATAAGTTGAGAAAGAGAGAAAGATAGTAAAGATGGGTGAGTGCCTGCTGGTGTGTGTGAGTCTATGTTTCTATTTAAGATCAAAATGCTTTGCAATAATCCTTTTGTTTTGTTTGTTTCTTTAGTTGTTTGTTTTTTGAGACAAGGTCTTGCTGTGTAGTTCATCCTTGCCTTGAACTCACTATGTTGCCAAGGCCAGCCTCAAACTCTCAGTGATCCTCCTGCCGCAGCCTCCTGAGCACCAGGATCCCAGGTATATGCCACGACATCCAGCTGAAAATGTAATTATGAAATTACATTTAGCATTGGCTTGTAAAAAATGAGAGCACATATTCATATTTAACTGTACAAAGCAGAGTCTTTGGAACCTCACTTACTCATTTGGAGATTGAGGTTTAAAAACTTTAAATACAGCATTTCTTCTTTCTTTCAGTAATAGATGAATAAAAAAGCTACAGTCACATGAGAGATTTAAAATTTGAAAGTCATAGAATCTAAGTGATAGGTCAAGAAAGTATTCTCCTTTATGACTCTAATTTTTGCCCAGGATTCATTTAAGTTATTACCTTTTAGGATTATTTTATGTTGTTTGTGTCTCCATTACTTCTGTTTACCTGGTCACTTGTGGTGACAATGTAACAGAGCGGACTTTCTGATGACAGCCAGACTGCTCGTTTTCAGTCACAGCTCTACCTCAAAGACCAAGGGGAAGTGCTTTAACAAGCACCAAGTAGACACAGAAGACCACATTTCTGCCTCCTGTCTTGTCCTCCACTGCCAGTCGTGCTATAGCACTCTGGCCACATCCAGACACCACAGGGCATGCAGGGTTGGAGAGCACTGAAGGGGAGGTGGAAGAAACTTAACCTTTTGGCAAACAGTGGACAGCAGTGAAAATAGAACGAAGCAAATATATCCAGTTCCTACCCCGTCTCCTCAAAGGACTCCACTTCAATATCACCCTGGCTCCCATGACAACCTCCTGGCAAAGATAAACAGGTGTCAAATATGTGTTTGCTCTTAAGACCTCTGGGCACTGGTACTAAACACAAATGCACAATCCAGGCTGAGTTATTTCCTGATATGCCACTTAAAGGAGATGTGACAGCCTTGGAGTGATGTGACCTGCCACTGTGGGGCTGTCAGCACTCTCTAAAAATGCAGGTTCCTAAAGCTAGGCAAGCAGTTTCTGTGGGGATTTTCACACCCTAGGAAACACATGTTCTATTTTGAATGCAAACATGATTCTACAGTTATAGGGTATTTGGGGAAATGTTTGCTAATTAAGAGATTCCTGAGGGCTGGCCTATGCTTTCAAAGTTTACAACTTGGTTGAGCTTATGAGTAGTTAAGACTTTTCATGCAATAGATGTCTAGATAAACATTTAGCTAATCTGAGCCCTGAAGTTAATCCTCCTGCAAACATGGATACTTTCTTCTGCCCATCAAACCCTCCAATCAGCAGAGGTGTAATAATGAAATGGCTCCACTGGGGTAAAAGTATAAGACCTAAAATTAAAGAGAATAGCATGGTACCTAAGACATGTCCTATCAAGGATATGTTAGTGAAAGAAGTGTTATTGAAAATGATGGTAAATATTTAAATTTTATTACAGCAAAAGGCTCATTGCCATTGATGGTGGCTTTATTCATTTTGACTTTGAGGCTAAGCAAGAAGTCAGAACCTCACAACCGCTGGATGGTGTGGAAAAGGACACACTGGAAAGTCTCATAGGAGTTCTCATTAGACAGCGCTACACAGCAGAATTCACTGATCCCACCTCACAGACGGTGAGGAGAGAGGACTTTCCAGAAGTGCTTCAAAGTGACAAGCATGACAGGATACATGCTTTTGTAGCAAGGGGAGTATTCTAAATGGGGGCTAGGGGCAGCATAACTCCTACCTGTTGTCAATGTTCAGTTTAAACATTCACTGTATATTTTAGTAACATCTTATACCTTCAGGGCTTGATGATAAAGAATTCAACTATAAAACCCTGTGGCCTTTGTTGCTTTAAGTGTCTGCTCTAACAAAGGGAGGAAAACAGTATTAAGTGCTTCACTGAGGACACGTGAACAATGAAGAAAATCTTATCCAGAGAGTAAAGCTCCTCACACTGAATGCTACTTCCCTCATATACCACACACATGATGACATTTTCCTAGCTTTCTGCAGTCCATACTAACTGCTTTGCTGCTTTCCTCACAAAGCACGTGTGCACTGCATACACTTGATATTCTACATGGTGAAACAAATGTCTTAGAAACAGACTGTGTAAAGAAAAGGAAACAGAAAGATCAGAGCCTCTGTGGAAGAACCAGGTGTATGGTAGAGAAAGGTCTGAAGTTCAGTATTCTGCTTCTCCATGTCTCGGAATGAGTAGGTTTTATCACAGAAAGAAAATAGTACTGAAAGAAAAGAGTGGAGAATCTGTTCATATGCATGTTACATAGAACTGATAGGAGAAAGAGTTTATAATCCTGGCTACTCAGGGCTTCCTCTGACAGGAGGAAATTCTGCTTAGGTCCTAAGTTAGGGCTTATGTTTCCAGCTTCTCTCTAGCCATTTCATGTCCTAATCCTGGTTCTCAAAATACTACTCTGACTTTTTCCCAACTAAGAACTCTGGCAGAGAAATGTCACGGAAAGAGAAGATGCAAGTGCCAGACACTTAGATGTGAGTGCAGCTGCAGGGTTCCCAGGCAGGGGACAAGAAACCCTCTGAGTGGCTAACCCAGCATGGAGGTTTAGCTGCTTTGTAGCTCTTCTTATCCATACACGGTTATTTAAATAAATAATAAAGTTATTCCAGCAATCGGGGGGTGGGGGGGGCTATCTCAAATTAAATAAATAAAAGGGCACAATCTCTGGGTGTAATATCTGGGGCCACAGTGAAAGTTTTTAAACCTCATTTTATTTCTTGAATTGTTATTTTATATTTCCAAGTGTTAGAGTGTGTATTGAAAAAAATGATTTAAGGCAGTCTGGGAAATGTGTGGATCAAACTCTCAGCAGTGTTGGATGTTTATTTTCTTACAGAACTGTAAAGGTCCTCCTTCTCTCTTTGTCTTTCTATCTCTTTTGTTCTTTCCTTCCCTGTTATTTTTCTTTCTTTCACATTTACTTCTACACACAGTTTATTCAGAAAAGGAGCATAAGACAAAAATATTTTATTCTTTCATAAATGTTTTATTGTTCCTCAAAGCCAGGAGTTATTAAATGAGCAAATTACGATGTGCATACAGGCGAGACCTCTGTTAGAAAGAACCCTGTTACTGGCTCTGGCTTCGATGGCCCAGCTCCAGGAAAGTCAAATGGACGAGGATGACCCGGGAGGTCATTTCTCTCTAATAAGCAGAATCACCTCTGCCCACCTTCATGTCTCCTTGTCTTGCTTTCTCTTTCAACTGACGTCCCTGAATGGAATGCAGGGACCCGTCAGGAAGTCCATTTGTTAGTCTCCATAGAACTCTCCTTGAATTTTATTTCTTTGAATGTGTCTCCCCTGATTCCAGTAACAGGAAAAGCCATGGTCTCAGAGTGGCACCGTGTACATTTGACAGACATAGATATTCAAATAGAAACTCGCCTGAAATATTCCTCAACGTGAAAGCCTGCAAGGCCTCCTTGGATAAATGTTGAGGAGTTTCATTCTCCTGTGAAAAATGCAGCTGTTTACAACTTTGCCGAAGTCATGCAAACACTCAGGTAGAAAATTTTCCATTAAAGGGGCTTGTTCCCTCTGTGTCATTTTGAACAAGATAAATGAATAAGATCGTTGTCTTGCGTATGTAAAGTCACTCTTGAGAGACGTCACACACCACAGCCATGGCACGTCGATCGGCGCAGAGTGTCCCACGAGGCCCCCTGGATCGCGTTCCATGGAACATTGTCCTTCTCTCGCATCGCAGCAAAAGAGATACAGAGAGCTCAGGCATGTGCGGTACTCGGCCTCCAGAACACCCTGGGCTGGACAGTGGGTGGGGAAGTTGACTCAGTGCCAGGACAGACTCTGCCAGATGTCCCGTCCTGACAGCTGCTGCCTGGGGTTTGCAGAGCCAAAGCCGCTGTCTAATTTCAACAGGAGAAATATCAGGGAGAGAGCGATAAAAGTTTCTAAACTTGCCCTCACTAGCTCTGTCCTTTCCTGTTCCATCTTTCAGTGCTGCTGAGCTTCCAAGTGAGGCTTTGGACATCAGGTCCGTCCCATGACACGTGATGCTCCAACTATGCAAGAGGATGAATGGATAAAAAACGATAGAGTGTGTAGGATTAAACTGGGAGTGGGGAGGGAAGAGTTTCAGCTGTTAAAGGGGCCATTCTGAAAATCAGTTAAATGAAAGAATAAGGGAAGTGTCAGTCTGATCATAAACTGTCAACGTACCCATGTGAGAGATGAGAAAAATTAAGCAAGTCTCTCTTAGATGGGCTAACAAGTGGCAAGGCTTCTAGGATTAGGACCCGGATGTTAGGCATTATGAGTGGAATTCTAAACACAGAATCATGCAGGAGATAGACCTCTGTTCTGGGAATTCCTTCTAACAGAAAAAAAAAATTAAAAGACAAAACAAACAAACAAAAACTGTGTCTGTAAGCACAAGCATACACTCTTTACAAATAATTTCGGGGGTCCCAAGAATCTGAGTCCCAGCCCACTAACTCAGGGTTCAGAATGTTGCAGAAAGATCCTGGGAATGCACAGGATCAACTCTAGGACAACTTCTACACACGTATAGTGATCCCCAGAGTCGGAGTGGAAGAATAAGACTAGTGAAGCCCAGTTTGCTTGGTCCCCCATTTCCCACCTGGAAAAAGATCTAATTATGATGAAAATCCATTATTTATTGACAGGGTAAAAACGAGGATCTGATGTCATTTTTTTTCCCATCCTGCTTTGCTTCACATAGTTGAAATTCAGGGAATTTCAGGGGTAGACATTGTGTGCCTAAGTCTGATTTGAAACTCTGATCTCTTTGCTAATGAAGGGTAACTGAACTATATTATGCCAGATAACATTTTACACTCTGAAGTTCTGTGTTCCCTTTGTTTCAACATTTCCCTCCTCAGTCTTTCCTTGATTCTCATAATCCTAGTACCCAGTTCCTTCTGATGCAGTCGCAGCAGACACTTCTGTGGCCTTATTTATCTCTAATTATTCAGCATCTCCAGCTTTCCTTCCAGTCAAATTGCTTTTAATCCCTACTGAGCCAGAACACTTAGAAAGTGTGCATGTGTGTGTGTATCTGTGTGTGTATCTGTGTGTGTATCTCTGTGTGTGTCTATGTGTGTGTCTGTGTATGCGTCTGTGAGTGTGTCTGTGTGTGTGTGTGTGTGTATCTGTGTGTGTCTATGTGTGTATCTGTGTGTGTCTTTGTGTGTGTGTGTTTCAGTTTCATTCCCCTCTTGGTCCTCTGTAATTTATTGCAATTCTTATTCATGCTGAAGCATGGCTTTTCCCATCTCTTATTTCTATGAAGCTTTCAAAGCCACCACTTCATGCCATAGGATCTCTCCTATTTCTGAATTTCATAACTCAAGTTTCCTAAATTCGTTTTACTTATAAAATCAATACAGTTTCATGCCTTTCAGGGTTGTCTTAAAATATTGTTGAACAGTGACTTTTATGTTTGGACCCTAAAAATAAAATAAGTGCGATAAAAGTTATGATTAGTCTGTCAGTGGCTGGGAAAGTAGGTGAACTTTTGAGTATAAAAAAGTGTGTTCAGATGGCTTCACGCTTTGGTAAGTAACCTAGAGTAACAGTCAACACACAGATAGCCACACAACAAGGCACAAAGAACATAAAACCCTCAGTGTCATTTTCTGTTCACTGAAACTGGAGGCAAATGCAGGTGGTTACACGGTGCTCCAACACTGATCGCTACAATTATGTCAGCTTTGAAGCTGAGGTTATGCACTTCTGACTCATGGTGGTCTGCCACTCACAAATTGATATTGCCCGTTGACTATGAGCTTTCACTGGCTTTGAATGATAATTCATCACCTATCGAATTCCTCTGGTGAATTCCTCACAAATAATAAAAAGTAGGTCTTCCCTTCTCTGCCATGCTCTTTAGTTGACTGAGCTTTTCTTGCTTTTATCAAATCTTTAGTTCTTTACTAAGAAACTCTAAGTTCTGTCCGTTATCTCTTAATCCGTAACAGCAAAGTGACTAAATGTAGCGTCTTTCAACAAAACACTATCTATTTGCCTCATGGTTCCATAAGTTGGTTTTCCAGGGCTCAGTGGGGCAACCCATCTTCTCTGCATGTGGTAGCTGTGTTTGGCCAGGCAGGAGTCATCTGGATCAGATGACTAGTCATCAGCAACAGAATCCAAAATGGCTTCCTTCACCAATCCAGCTCCTCAGAGAGCAAGACAGCTCCTCATAGCCTTCTATCTTCCTCATAGACTGTTTATTTTATTTCTCATGGTTTTCTGTGTTCTAGGTCTTCTTTCCTCTTGTGGACGTTCCCATTTTGGATGTTACTCCTCCCACTGGGCTCTTTTTAGCCAAAATGACTTATATGATCCATTAAGTGTTCATGATGGTGAAGGCAGAATCTGCCAGATCTGTGTATGGTCAAAAACAGAAAGGCCTATTCATAACTTTCTTAAGGAGTGACTGGTTATTTTAACCAAAATTGTTAACAGTGTATTGTGGAGTTTATAACATCTAAACACTAGCATACTGATAGCCAGAAGAACAGGAGGGAGAACATAGAAATACAAAGTTTTTCTATTTTATTGTTACTAGTACAATATTAGAAAACAAATTAAAGAAAGTTAAAAAAATTATACTCTAGAACAATCTCAAAATATATAAAAGAGAGACATGAATAATAAGCCAATATTGAAGGTAAAACAAAGCATTCTTAGTTAATGCAAAAAAATACAAAAAAAAGAAGAGTGGAGAAAACAAATCAAATAGCAAAATGTGAGCTGAAATATTTAACAAACATTACATTAAATACTGTGTATTTGAACACATATTAAAATAGATTTTCACAAAAAACCACTTAAAGTTCCATTCTTATTTTTGTCTACAGTATATCAGCCTTGGAATGGTGCCAAGGGACTGTGCCAGGGCTAGTCAAAAGTAAGCTAGAGTTGTTATGTGATCTGAGGAATTAGGCTTTAAAATAAGAAATATTGCCAAGTTTAAGAGTTTTCTGAACATAACAAACTGGCCACTCAGGTGAGAGATATTGGTGATGGCAAAAACTATGGGTAAAGAGAGCAAGGGGCTTATTAAAACCTCATGTGCTCTGTTCAGTTTTGCTGTGAACTCAATATTCCTTTTAACAGTAAAGTCTACTAAAGTAACCATGCAAACTGGTCATACATAGTGAAAGATGAGCAGGCAAATCATTAAAACACAATATTGTTAAATATGTGTACATCTAACGCCAGGGGCTCAAAATGTATGAAGCAAAAACAAGTGGAAAAGAAAAATGGGAAATCCACAATTATATTAGAGGCTTCAAAATGTCTCTTAAAAATTGATACAGCAGGTCTGGGGATTTAGCTCAGTGGTTCCAGCATCTGCCTTGCAAGTGCAATGTCCCGAGTTCATTCCCCACCCCCACATAGCACAGTGCCAGGTGTGATGGCTCATGTCTATAGTTCTAACACTAGGAGACAGAGGCAAGAGGATTGTTGTGAGTTGAAGGCTAGCCCGGGCTGCATAGTGAGCTCAGGAGCCTGAACTACAAAGTGAGACCTGTCCAAAAAAAAAAAGAAAAAAAAAAAAACTAAAACTGATACCAAGATCATGAAATAGAAATACAAGCTCTGAAGACTCCACACAGTCATGAGCAAATGGATGTTTATAAGACAATAAACCTGACAGTAGATGATCCATGTAATTATTTAAGAACAAATCATTCACAAATGCAGGTGAAATATAGTCTGTGTCACAAAATAAATACTAAAAACTTCAAAAGAATTAAAACCATATGAAATATATTCTCTTTACTATACAGGTATTAAAGTAAATATACATGTGAGAAAGACATTTGAAAAATACTTCCAGTTCATAAACTACAGTATTGACCTCTGAATGATTCATGGGTCAAAAATAAATCATAAAAAAATTAGGAAAAATCAAACAATAAAAATCAAGGCACAAAATATTAGTGTTTGTGTGATGCAATTCATAGAATACTTAGAAGAATATTTGTATCACTAAAAAAGTATTGCTAAAAATAGATTTAAAATTAGTGGGTTAGACTTTCCTTTTGCAAACTATAAAAGAAAAAATTAAAATTAAGGCATAAGAATAATATTGATAGCAAAAACCAAAAAGAAACCAAGCAGTCTTTTAATTTGATGAAACCAATAATTTATGAGATGAAAACAAAGATTAGCTTTTAATCATATTGGTGATGAAATATAATAATTTACCAATATTAAATTTGAAAGAATTTAAGATCACTTTAGATCTTTAACACTTTAGAAGGGTAATTATGGAATATTACAAAGTAATTTCTATGTAAATTTTCTCACAATATGTGTCAATAGATAAATTCTTTTAAAACTACTATCAAAACTCATTCGAGAAGAAACAGCCCACTTTCCATGAAAGAAATTAAATTCATAATTTAAAATCTTCCCAAATACAAAACTATACCTGGATAACCTCGTTTGCAAATTCTAACAGAAAAAGAAGCAATAATAATAATAAGATCAGTTACCTAGAAGATTCAAAAATATCTTCTGTAGGACTGATTTTGAGACCAGCGCTTTCTTGTCATTAATCAAAAATATTACAAACATAAAATCTGAAGGATTAACTAGTATTTTCAATAAATACAGAAATACAAATCTACAAAAACAATAGCGAACAACAATGAGATCCTTCTAAAATGAGCACAAGTCAGACATATCGGCTCCACTATTTTTATTATTTGACTAGCTATTCTACCTCTACAATAAACCAAGAAGAATATATAGAGGAAGAGGTTGGAAATGTACTTCATAGTACAAATAGCCATTTAAGAACCAAATGAGTTTATTCATGTCCAAGGATAACTATTAATATACTGCATTCACAGATGTGTAAATACTGTATCTTTTCTTTGATATGAGAAATGGAGAATGTAAATAAGTTCTAAACTGTATGTTACATATTGTACAATAGAAACTATTGAAAGGGAAATGGGGTAGGGGTAAGTAATGAGAAAAAATTTGTGATGGTAGTAAAAAAATGGAAACAAAGATTATGCATATAAGGGATGGAGGTTGTAGGGCAGGTAGGGGAATGGGAAAAAATGAGACTCAAGTCATGTCATATACTAATACAAATTATCAATGATGAATGTGATCATGATATGTATATAAAATGTACCTATTTCACAATTTTTTAAAAAATGTACTGTATTCCTTTATATGCCAATGAATAAATGAATACAAAACCAGCATGTCACCAGCAATTATAGTAATGACAAAATCACTATACTTAGAATTTTGACAACACATATTCAGGGTGTTGACTACATTGAACTTATAAAATATGAGAAAAAGCAAATTTTTAAAATATATAATACCTTACTCAACTAAAAAGCATATGCAAGCAGTTGAGTGTAATTTCTCACCACCTCATCCTATAGACTGAGCATAAATTCATTTGCATTTCTTTCTGAAAAGGGGTCCATTTCTAGTCCAACCACTCGTGCCAGCTTCCTCACTGCACCATCCAGCTGCTTTCCTCCCAATTCTCCTCCTTCCGAAGACTCCAGTCTCCCCTCTCTCCATAGTAACTGCGGCTCTTTTACAGGTTTTCTAAATAAAGCTTCTCTTCCCCCTCAATCCAAATGCCTGCATTTGCTCTCAGCATATTTCTTCAGATTTTGACAGAGTTGCCAGAATGTGCCACTCCTGTTTGGAAATTCTCCTCTTTTCAGTCTCTAACTTTACACTTAGCTGTTTTTCTTTTTCACTGTGAGTTTCTCTCTTCCTGTCATGTTTAGTGACTCCTCCTTCTCCCAGGCCTAGTGTTGCTCTTTTCCCGAGGTTATATACTTAGCTAGGCACTCACTTTTCCCTGATTTCTTTATTCAGATTCCTATATCTTCATATATCACCTCCACATTATCCACTGTAGGATTCTCAAATCCAACCGAACTTTAGCAAAATTCACTTTATATTTTCACCTCCCAAGTGCCTACAAACTGTCTTTATGAGGGTGTCCTGTCCTTTCTTTGTGTGCTCCAGATATGTGCTTAGTAGCTGTCCTCAAAACAGCCACACACTCTTGATTCTCTCTATAGATTATGGTCAATTTGTCTTTTGGTCTTGAGTAATAATAACATAATTTTCTTAGCTCCAGATATTGGAAGGAAATACCCTATTGCTGAACTACTCAGCTTTTACTGCTCCTTCTTGGCCCTCTTCTACCTTTACTTTTTCCACTTCAAGTCATAACTCTGTTTATATTATTCTGGCTAAGAAAACTTCATTCCGCTAATGCTATCAAGCACTGATTTCTGCCTCCTACAAGAAACTCTCATGAATGGTTCATCTTTGAAAGAATCTGGCTATGAATTATGTCAAATTACATACAACATATGCTCTTTTTGTGTAATACTGAGTATGTTTCCTATCCAACTATAATAAATTTTTGAAGCTATAGAATAATCATTTAGTTTCCTCTTTCTCCTCTCCCTTTTATCTTCCTTACTGTGATGCATAATATAACTCCTAAAAATCATTTTAAAATTGACTTTTTATGGTTTGGGGGCAGGAATAATTCAGAGGCTATTAACTTCCATAACTTTCGATCTCGGAGGTTCTTTGGCATAATTTGGATAGCTTTTGACATATATTGATTTATCTGATGTCTAGACTTCCTTCCCTGGCCAGTGAGATCAGAAATCTTGGAAGAGAACCAGTGCACTGACATATGTACTTCTGTGGACATGGATATGGGTATGTGTATCCATATAGATGTAAGAGGTGCCAGGCCAATCCATTTGAAAGAAAGTTATCAATAGAAGCCTAATCTCCCAGCTCCTGGCAGGAAACCTTGTATCTGTTCTTTGCTATGTCTGATGAAGTGGGTCTTCCCTATAGAATATGATTTTTATGTTATCTTCCCTTCTGCAATCCCTAGACATAATGTCAACCCCCTTGAAAATAACTATGGAACATTTTTGGTTTGTTGCAATATACCTTTCTCAGAGTGCCAGACTTTCAAACATATTCTGTTTCTGTAGAAAACCTAGACAGGAAGAGCTGTTAAAGTTGATTCTACTTTAAATTTAAAAAAAATAAAATTTGGAGAAAACATCGCTGGAAGAAAGTCTATCTTAGATGGCAAAAGGCAGCCTGAAAGTCATACAAAGAAGCAGAAAACAGGCAGAAACTTTTCCAAAAGGTCACATGGCTCCCCAGAGTTTATGCCAAAGCAACAGCATGTCCTGCATACAACACTTGAGTGACTCTGATAAACTACAGCAGGTGGGAGTTTTGTGAGCACAAGGACATAGGTCCATTGCCTGAATTTCATCTTCTGTTTTCGGTGTGGTTTTCTGTTTGTTCTTGTTATAGTCAGAGTTTGCCAGGGAATACATTTAAGACACGGCACACAATTTATATGATTATTTTATAATTTTACCCCAAAATGTCAAAGGAAAAGGAGTGCAAAAGATCTATCCATTCACTAGAGACCAAAGAATCCAGCCAAGGGCCTGGATCCCATGGGAATGTCTCATGTAAATCTCCAACTAAAGGTCTAGAGCCCAAGGCAATCTCTCATGCAAATCTCTGCGAAGGAATGCCAACACTAGAAGCTGGGAAGTTTGCAGTAGCAGCAGCAGCAGCACGGTGAAGAACCTGTGCCACCAGGCTGAGTGATCCACACTGGAGCCAGGGATGATGCTCAAGTGGAAGATCGGGGCTCCTCTGAGGAGAACAGCAGCCACTCCAGCAACAGTGAGCACCCAAGCTCCTCCACCTCCTCCTCCTTCTCTTCTGAAAACAGCCAAATTTTCATCAGGAGAATCAGTCATCACAAGCTTCTCCTAGAAAATCGAGGACAGCCCATAATCTTCCCTTCTAGGTCCCTTTTAATGAGGTTGGCAGCAGTTCCCAGGTGGGTCTTCCCTGTCCAAACCTCGTTGCATCAGTGTAGTGAGGTGTTGCTAGGTGACCGTTAGTCCACCAGCAGGTCTCCTCTATGTATCTTGGATGCAGCTCCTCACGGTGCCTCCCTGATATGTAGTCATAAGAAATGGAACATTCAGGACTTTATTTCTAAATCTCACTATATATTACCTAGCCTTCTTCTTCTTCTTCTTCTTCATCTTCTTCTTCTTCTTCTTCTTCTTCTTCTTCTTCTTCTTCTTCTTCTTCTTCTCCTCCTCCTCCTCCTCCTCCTCCTCCTCCTCCTTCTTCTTTCTTCTTCTTCTTCTTCTTCTTCTTCTTCTTCTTCTTCTTCTTCTTCTTCTTCTTCTTCTTCTTTTTCTTTCTTTGATGCATTGCCTATTTCCATTCTCAAGAATTGAGAACTGTATATTTCAATTCCCAAGGCTTCCTTTCCATGTGAATTTTTTGCCTTAAAGGTCATTGCTCAAAGCCTCAAAAGTCTGCCATTTCTCAAGATGATTTCCTCTTTGAGTCAGAGTTTGAAGGGTATTTCTTTGAAATTCTCCCTTTACAAGAATGTCTGGAAATGGTAAAACATACCATAGTGCCTTTTCTTTCTTTAACTGAGGTAAATATTCCCTCAGAGAGGTAGATATTGATCTGTTGTCTTCTTTAGATGTGTTTTAATTTCACAGATATCAACTAAAAGCCAAGAAGGCCATTAGAGTCTTATTTATTTTCCCTCATAGATAAGAGGAGCTCACTTACTGAGAAAAGTATATGCTTAAGAGTCACACAATTTCAGATGAAGGCATTATTTTAGCACTTAAACATGAAATATATTTATGAGCATTATACTATAAGGTTTAGCTTCAAATTAAATAAGACACTCAAGACAGTTTCTAAGCATTTTACCAATAAGTGACACACACCAAATTTCATCTTTAAAAGATTCTCAAAAGAAAGTCTAGGTTAGCAAACTTTTTCAGGTATTATTACCACAAAAAAGTACAGTTTCCACTAAATATCTGACCAGTAAATAAAGCTTTTGTAAAAACTGATGTTTTCTTCTTACAGCTGATGAAATTTTACCTCTATTCTTGTTATAGTCATAATGTGATCATTGTTGGGTTTCTTTTTAATGTAGTAAGATACTAAGTTTTACTATAACTTCTACTCAGGTCATTTTATCTAGAGTTGACAAATTAAGAACTTTAAGAGCACTTTAAAATCCCTTGGATTCATCAATGCTGAAAAATAAATTTTACTTGCTATACCTTTGGACAGGGAAGAGCATGAATATAGTTATACACTTGAGCTTTCCACACTGGGGGAAATCACAGGGGTCAGCACATCTGCAGGGCAATGGATCAGCCTCACCTTGGTAAAACCTCCTCCATGATCATGGTGTCTCCCCTGCCAAGTAAGTATAGCTGTGGATTCTTAGCAGATGCCATTGTACAGTATTTGGTGGAGGGTTCAGATTCTACTGAGACAAATCTGAATTCAAATACAGACTCATATATCTAAATATCTTCAGAAGCTCATAGTCCTGCCAAGTGTGTTTCATCATGCATGTGTTAGGAATACGTAAGCTTCACAAGCAGAGTATTGTTGGGAGAATTATTTAAAACTATCAATTTAGATGGGTCATAGTCAATAGATAGTATATCCTTCAATCAACTGAAGATACAGTTCTGATCACAACTAATTTTACTTAGTTAGTGCAAGATTATACTTACAGTGAACTTACAGTCCATATAGCTCACAAATCTTTTCACTCCTAAGCATTTTTAAGAATACCTTTAATTTCCCTTCCTGTCAAATCTATCAGACAGAGATCAGTATTGAAAGCTGAAATATTATTTTAGGCTTATTATAAGAGCATCTGCTAAGCCATAGACATTGCTAAACTATAACTCATGGGCTAATATGTGAAATACATTATAAGCCACCAGCCCAAGACTTTGATAGGTAAGGCATATGAAGTTATAAGATATGGATTTAGGTAAAATGTACAATACAACCTCTCTTAAAAACATCAATCTAAATTACTGCATTTTATAGAAGAGTCACAATTCTTGGGTGATATTTTGAAAGAAAAATTATTGGTTTTTTGGCTTCAGGCTAGAAGGAGGTAATTAGTTATATCTTACACAATCACAGAGACACTGGCATTGTTCATTAAAGACTATATCCATGCATTGAATAAACTCATCTTTCAGTCTCTGCACATACTGAAATCCATAGATGCTCAAATCCATATTCATAGTGACATAGTGCTTGAATGGAACGGACACACATCCTCTGTAAGCTTAATAATCTCTAGTCACTTAAAAGACCTAAGACAAAACAAGTACTGTGCCAAGAGTTGTTGTCCTATGTTACTTAGAGAGTGAGAATAAGAGAAAGTTTGAATATGTCTGATACAGATGCTTACTTTTTCCTGACCTTTTCCATTCACTATGGTGACTTAGTGAATGCACAACTATGGACGTGGGGGATTAGACCAATTGTACACACAAATATTTTCCCACAAGTCTGAATGTCACAGAGTTGGAGGCTGTAATCAATAGGGAAGCAAAATTCCAAATAACTTCAAGAGGATGGAACAGTGATATCTAAGAGAATACAAGCAACTGTAACATTCCCACTGAGTCACAGTCAATGAACAGGTAGAGTGTTTAGTCTCATTTCCCAAACACAGACCCAGAAATTCCAACATTACCCAAAATCATAATGCAGCCTCGTTCTTCAACAACTGTCCTTAAAAATAAATAGGTCACAGATGTGTAAATATATCTTTTCTATAGTATGAGAATATGAAAATATAAATGAGTTCTAGAATATATGTTATATATTGTGAAATAGAAAATACTCAAAGCAAAATGGAGTGAAGGAGGAAAAATAATGAGATTATAACAAAAAAGAAAGAAAACAAAGCTTATCTACTTAGAGGGTAGGATGGTATAGTGGGTAGGGGTATGGGAAAAAAATGAGAATTAAGTTGTGTCATATACTGGTACAAATTCTCATTGTTGAGTGCAATCATGATGTGCATATATAATGTACCAATAAAGATTTCAATTTTTAAAAAAATGTACTCACTGTGGGGAGGAGTTAGCCCACTGGTGCTGCCACTTGCCTTGCAAGTGTACAGTAATGAGTTCAGTTCCCAGTAATGCAAAAAATAAAAATGAATGATAATGAACTCCTTGTTCTCACCTTCTCAGTAACACTTCACTACTTCTCCCTCTAATCAAGCTTAAGGTCAATGAAGGACATGTTAGTAAAGACATTAGTTAGTAGTTAAGCAAGCCAAATTGGAAGATCAAATCCAAGAAATATCAGAAGACACTCTATTTTCCACCTTCTGTTAAGGGCTCTGGTTCTTCTTCTCTTCTACTGTCACCATTGCACAGAGAAACATCTCAGTGTCTTTCTCACTTAAAGTACAAATATCTATGTATGATATGTTTTTTCGATCCCATTTGGACAAATTTTAATTGTTTCCAATTCTTACTCTTTTGGTCTCCCATGATCTGTCTTATCCCTGTCTTCACTTCCTCCCCTGTAAAATCCCTTTGTCACAACTTTCCCTTCAAAGATATACAAAAGTCTTCACAATTTCCTTGCTTTAAATTCTTCCATAAAATAGAATTGTTTGAACAATTCAGTCCAAACATTTCTGCCTATCATAGAAATAAACACTTACCCAATGCCCAGTCCTATTGAACCTCTCACACATTGTCCTACATTTCCTGATATAAGTCAATACCTTTAGCTTTTCTCTATCATTGCTTAGAGTTATCTGTGTTCCCTGTTTCTTACTTTTTCAAGCTTTGACTTTAAAGACAAAATGAACAGACACTTTTCAGAGGAAGAAGTAAGAGCAGCTAAGAATCATATGGAGAAATGCTCAACATCACTAGTCATCCAAGAGACACTCATGAAAACAACACTGAGATTTCATCTCATGCCACAAAGAATGGCTGCCATTTCAGAACTAGCCAGCAACAAATGTTGGTGAGGCTGTGGAGAAAAAGGAATGCTTCCCTACTGTTGGTGGGAATGTAGATTTATATAGCCTCTGTGGAAATCAGTGTGGAGATTCCTCAAAAAGCTAGGATTGGAGGTCCCATTTGACCTGGCCATTGCTCTGCTAGGTATATACACAAAGGAACTACAGGATTCATTCCACAGTGGCATATGTGCACCCGTGTTTATAGCAGCTCAGTTTGTGATAGCTGCATCTTGCAAACAATCAAAATATTCATCAACTGTAAACTGGATAAAGAAGATGTGGTTCTTTTATAGAACGGAGTATTATTCTGTCATAAAAAGCAATAAGACTGAGTCATTTATACTCAAATGGATGTACCTTAAGCACATCCTCATAAGTGAAATAAATAGGTCACAGATATGCAAATATCGTATCTTTTCTCTGGTATGAGAAAATGCAGATGTAAATGGGTTCTGCTACACATAGTTGGTATTATGAAATAGAAAATATTTAAAAGGAAATGTGGTGTAAGGTTAAGTAAATAGTGGAAAAATAATGTAATGGTAATAAAAAAAGAAAAAGCCTTTGTATATAGGGGGTGGGGGTTGTGGAGTGGGTATGGCAATGGGAATAAATGAGAATCATTTATTCATAAAAACGTCCACAACTTCACCACGACTTACTCCTATGCTTATTCAAAACATGGCTAGTGAAATACTATTTTTAATTAAGTCATGTCATATCATATACTGGTATAAATTCTCAATGCTGAAAGTGACAATGATGTATATATATAATGTACCAATAAAGATCTGAATAAAAACAAGTCAAATCTATATGGGAAATTAGCTGTTGTGTATCCTAATTTTTTTAGCCATGCGTGTATGTTTTGTCTCTTAAGTATTAAATTATATGCTTCTCAGCATACATATATATATAATATTTATATATAAATTATATATTTCTCAGATAATGGTGAGAATTTTCCAGCTTGACAGCACAGTGAGGTATCCTCGGCCACTACACAGTAATTGAAACATCAAAAGAATCTAAGGTGGAGCCGAGAAAGTAACATGTTGATTGATGGGATGAGTGCATCTGATATTTCATACAAAGTGATTCATCCAGCTGAACTTTGAAACTTACAAATTGTCTTTGATCATGTAATTCCCATTCTATCATTCTTCAGAATAATTATACCTATGTGTTTTGCTTAATCACCAAAACAAGACTCCAACATCATTTCATGAAGACTTGCTGACTTTCTGATCCTTCATATGCTTTGCTCCTGGCATGCGATACTTCTTTTCCTAAGTTCTACAAGAGAAAGCAGGCATTTAACTCCCACACTGCAGAGCCTTGACCTAAATCTGATAAAAGCCTACAAGAAGAGGCAGTCATTAACTTGGGTATTGATGTTTCAGAGATCAATATGTGTATATCTTGTCACGTAACAAGTGTGTCTCCAAGACAGAAATAAAAATGTTCACAACTTCACCATGACTTACTCCTATGCTTATTCAAAATATGGCTAGTGAAATACTATTTTTAATTAAGCACGTGATTCATATCTCTAGAGTGCTGAAGACATATTTTATCCTGTACAAATAACCAGCTGGGAAGGGCTTCTAAAGCTTGCTGATTAGAACTCCTGTCAGCGCAGAGTGTCCCAGGCCTGAAGTGACATCGCATTGACTCAGCCATTCTGAAAATTTCTAGAAAACTCTCTGGAAGACATACAAATATTTTGCTGTTGGAAAATATCCTTGTTTGAGATTTTATAATTTTAATTTCCTAAATGGCAGTCATTCAAATGTGCTCATCTCACCCAAGGCAGGAAAATCCTTGGATTGGTTGGTTTCCAAGGATATTGAGGGGTGGTAGACTTGTTTTGAAATGAAAGCTTTGTATCAAAGTAACAGAAGAGAAGATGAAAAATTCATCTATTAATTGTGTTAGTTTCAACCTTCCATCTTGAAATGTAGACTATATCTTTTAAGGTCCCCTTGTGTTTTAAAATGGTTAGCATCAGGTTATTTTTTATCTTGTTCACTGATTACCTACACTAAGAATTTGGTCATTGAAAACCTATTTCAGAGAGGACTCACCTGCTAGAAAGGAGGAACTGTGAAGGTGGTTCAAAAAGGAAGATAGGCACTAATGCAGAGAAAGTTATCTCTGGAGTCACATTTTCATCAACTTGAACTCTGCAGTAGAGCTGTCAGAACTAGTCTCTGAAGAAAGACTTACACACATAGAAATAATAATTGAAGAGTAAACTGTCTGCCCAGGCCAATTGGGTAAATTGCCTTTGTGCTTTTCCATAACTTGCTCTTGCCAGATGGAATACTTGGCCCTCAAAATAGTGGCGCTGGACCAGATTATGGAACAGTGGGGTTTTAGAGAATGATTTATTTTTTCCCTTCACAGACAGTGACTCTGACACAGATAGCTTCTCTGAAGGATAACTCCGGAGTCTTTTCCATCATATTTCACCACTGTAAGAGTCTCTCTGCCATATTTTGTTCTGTGTTCTGTGTATCCAAACAATATGTGAAAAATTTTTAAATGAAGTTCAAATTTTGGCACCTGATATGTGTAAAGGGAAGCAGTCATGGATGGCTCTGTATTTCAGTTGCGATAAATGGAAATCCTCCCATTTCTTTTCCTCTCTGTTCTTACTAAGGAACTCTGTCTTCAACAACTAATGTCCAAATGGAAAGCACTCAAATAGGAAAGAATGGAAAATTGTGGTTGTCTTCTTTCCCTAGACTTATGAGCAAGCTGTGATTGTGTTATATGCATGCTTGGTACTCAATATTAACCTCCTAAAATAAATGGAAATTGAATTGGGAATGCTATGATAATATGGAAGGAGGCATTATGGAGGGAAAAATACTTCTCTTAAAGCTGAGCCTGGGTAAGCATGTATGCAAGACTCTCAGTGGGTAACTCTGTTGTAATAAAAAATTCACAATTCTTGGAGAGAAACTTATGCTCAATAAATGTAACTCTCTATACAATTCCCTCAGTCATTGTAGATTTTTAGCCCTCACCGTAGTTTGGATAAGTGTGTCTCAATGATCTGTCTATTGAAGCCATCGTCCCCCCCAGTGGTGGTTTTAAAAGGTATGTAAACCTGTAGGAACTAAGGAGTAAATATAGAGCCTTAGGGTCATGACCCCAGAGGGACTTTGTGACACTCTTGACCTTGCTTTGCTTCCTGGCTCCTAACATAAGAATTTTATGCCCACGTGCTTCTCCCATAGCCATCTGCTCTTAGCATTAGAACTTAAAGGCTTGGGGCCACGTTCTAATGCACTAAAACTTTAGAAGCGTGAAATAAACAAGCCCTTTCTTGATTTAATGTAATTACCTCAAGTATTGTGTGTTGGTAGTCGAAAACTGAATAGTATAGTCTTATTTGGTAGATAGTAAGGTAAAAATTAGAAAGCTTATTTATTTTACTCTATTATGTATTAGTTTGCAGATAAAACAATGAACTGACTGCAAGATTCTTTCTTCCAGAGTTTTGAGCACTAACATTAAGTTCTCTCTCCATGTAAGTCACATGCAGGATGCCGCAATAAATGGTATTTTAGTGGTGAGAAGAGAGGAGGGTGGATGCAGGGATATCATCCATGGAGTAGAGGACATAGGCTAACGCCTAGCATACGGTTCCCTACAACAAGCTCTGATGTGCAGAAAATGACAATGACGAAATCCATCTGTGCTTTTGTTCTACTAAACGCTCAGGTTAGGGCCCATCCCCATAAAAACACAAGCAATCATCTGACTGCACATGACCCCTATGTCAAAAGAGAGAGGGAGAGAGAGAGGAAATGACATTTCTGATTATTTTACTTCCACTGGTCACAACTGTGTCACAAATACTTTTATAATTTGAGATATTTGAAGGAAGCCAGATATATTCATACTAATTTTCACATCCATTTAATATATATTTTTGACTCCCAAAGTTAGATTCAGAAAAGTTTATACTGTTAAACATCCATTGACTGTATCAGAAGATACAAGTGTGTGCATGTGTATGTGTGTGTGTACATGATCAATCTTAAATTGGCCACACAAAAGAAGCTATGCAGCAATCAGCTCACAATACTTGTAACAGTCTTACTTAACTGGAGAATTTTTGCTAAGTCACTTTCCTCCACCAGTTGGTTTCTTCAGAAGCACAATGAGTGACATCATCACATTTTATTCAAACTTCTTTATTTACAGACTGACAGTAAGACTAAAAGAGATTGTGAGAGATAAATGAGAAATAATGTTCTTAGTTCATTTGCTATGTCCCATCAAGTGAATATGCCCTATCATTAATTTTATCATACACTCCATGAACTGATTGCATCAGCTTATCTCCTAGCTTCTTTCTAATGTTTTTTATGTTGTGGTCACTTGGAATATGTTTTTAAATTTTTCCAATATGAGCCAATCAGTTATCTGATTTGTCATTCACATTTTTCTCTGAGGAACAATGGACACTTTTGTTCATTTGTCTACTGATCCTTTCCATCCACTATTTTTTTTTTTCTAACAGCCCCTCAAAAGGGTATAAGGTGATCTTACACAGCTCACACATTTTAAATTTGCATTTTTCTCAAGATTAGTTGTATTGAATATCTTTCCCAAGCAATTTACATGGCTCCATTTGAGAAATATTTTTGCAGGTCCTTTGACCAAGTTTGGTCAGCTTATTTATTTTCATGTTATTTTGTTTCATTTCCTTACATAGGTGAAATAGTTAACCTTGATCTGATATATTCTCTTCAAATATTTCTCTCTTTCTCTCTCTCTCCCTCTCTGGGGGGTTGAGTTTTCACTTTGTTAAATATTTTCTTTGTTGTCAAGAATTTTTTTTGCTTGGTCAACCTCTACTTTTCCAGTTTTGCTCTTGTTGCCTGTTTTGGGTGTTATAGTTTTTAAAAACATAATGAATTGCCCATACTGTTGTCTTGACGATTGTCTCCTTTGTCTCCTTCTAGAAGTCTCATTTTTTCAGGTTCTATATCTAAGTCTTTAATCCACTTTGCATTTTTGATTTCTGTGCAAGCTGTGAGAAAAGAGTAATTTCTGTCTTCTGAGTGAATGTCTAGTTTCCTCAGTGCTGCTTAGTGGAGAGATTGTCACTTTTTGATTATGTGCTCTTGGCAATCTTTGCTAAAAATCAGTCGATGCCGAGGGCGGGGTGAACCTCTGGGTTCTCAAAACTAGTTCATGTATTGATATGTTTATTTTTATGCCAGTGCCATGCTGTATTGCTTACAATAGCTGTATATTTTGCAATCTTGTAATATGATGCCTCCAGCTTGCTTCTTTATTTTTCTTTATTGAGTTCACTGTTACAGTTAAGGTATAGATTATGATCACATTCGGTGCTGAGAATTTGTACCTGTCCGTGATATATCTCAAGTCTCATTTTTCCCCACTTTCCTGCCCTCTCTATAAGATTATTTTGGCTATTTGGTGTTTGTTGTATTTCCATATGAATATAAGAATTTATTTGCTTCATATCTATAAAAATGACATTCAAGTTATGGTGAAGATTTCATTGAGTATGTATATTGCTCTGGGTAGTTTAACTATTGTAAAAATGTTTCTTTTTTAATGCATGAGAATGGAACATCTTATTCTTTTATTTATTATTCAACTTATATCAGTGTTTTATAGTATTTATTGTGTAGATACTTCATTTTCCTGAATAAATTTTTATCTTAGGAAATTTGCACAATCATTATGGTGAGCAGTGTCCTCAAAAAACTAAAATTAGAAATACCATATAATCCACCAATCTCATGTATTTTATATTTCCAAGAAAAATGAAATCAATACACTGAAAAGATAGTTTCACTCTCATTTTCCTTACAACAGTATTCATAATAACCAAGATAGAAGCAGCCATCAATGAATAAATACATAAAGAAACTATGATATATATACAGCATTCAGCCATAGAAAAGAAAGAAGCCCTATCATCTGTAATGACATAAATAAGACTAGAGAACATTACACTAAGTTAAACCATAGTGTGAAAGGCAAACATTGATTGAATGATCTTACTCAAATATGGAATCTTTAAAGGTTAACTCAAACTTGTAGAGTAGAAAGGTGATTACCACAGGTTACTTGGGAATTAGGCGGTGGACACTTATTGGCCAGTGGGTACAAATTTAAGTTAGATAGCAGAGTTAAGTGTTGGAAATCTATTGTTCTATGCAGAGCCTCTAGCCAGTCATATTGTGTAATTCAAAACAGCTGAGAAAGTAAAGGACTCACCACACAAAACACATGTTTATTAAGCTCAATTTAAAGATAATCCCATATTGTGTATATGTGGTAGGATCAAAACTATGGTGAATATTTCAAATTTTGAAATTATTATAGTAGAATACATATTGCCATTGATGCTGCTCAAAGTATTCCCTTGCCCTTCAAACACACTTATCCAAACTTCTTTCTACTCTCTGTATCAGTTCTAGAAATCTTCCATGAACCTCCCTATGTCTTCATAGTCCACTGTCATGGTTGCCCCAGTGTTCTGAAATGATTCAAAAGATTTATCTCTCAGGGGCATGCCTCAAAGATCTAGAAGACACACGAGGCCAGATCTAGTGAATGAGATGAATGAGGACACACTGTATAGTTTCTACTACACAGAACTTGTTGTAAATGGTGTATTCATGATGGGGGGGATAAAAATATGTGGTGAACTTTTAGAAGAAGGATTTTTTACAGTAAAAGATATGTTGTCATCATTTCCTCCACAAATTACTCCCTCTTGCTTCATGTACATGGGTTTCATTGTTCTTGGCACTGTCTTTTACGGAAATATATTTTCTTTCATTGAAGCCTTCACCATATCTTTGGATCATCTCTTGTATATCAAAATATTACCTAGTACCTTATAAATGCACACAACTATATGTTATCACTTAAAAGTGCTGAGTTCAAAAGTCCATTTCATAAACACAAAGAATCTCTCCCTGTCAGCAGATGGGTAGATGATGTAGGAGAAAAAAAAAAAAGAAAAGAAACACAATGATTCATCTGATTGTGAAATTTCCCAGTGTTTGGCGGTGGTTTTCACAAAAGACTGAGGCAGTTGGGCTACTAACCCAGACATTTGCTGCCCTGGTAGCTCTTTTATTCAGAATATAGGACAGTATAATCTGACAGCTCTAAGTTTTGGGACAGGTTTTCTCAGGATCAAAAGGCAAAATTAATACAATTTCCTAAGTGCATGTTCTCTTGTCGGATTAAGCTTCATTCAAACAACCTGACATCCATTCAACAAAGATCTAAGAACTTTGTATACAAAGTCTTTCTGACCTTCTTGACTTCATAGTCAAATAGAAGAAAACTCTCCTTTGGGAAACGTCGCTGACTCATATGAACTGGATATCTCAGTCTGCAAATTCGAACTTCGTCCACAAAATACACACAGCCCAGTCCCTCCCACCGCCCCTCCATTTTCACTGCCGCTCTGGCCCCAGAGAATGGAAAAATGAATTGACTTTTCCTGTGGCCCTCAGAGAACAGCAGATTGATCTGGGTTGCCGTTGTTTGATTTGTGACTATGAAATTGAAAAGAAAATGCTTACTGAATTACAGCCCCTAACCAACTGTTTAGCAAATTGACAGTGTGGTCCAGAAATAGGAGGGTTACACTGTCAATAGGAAAATGATTACATCTTCTGGAGGGATGTCCTTGTTACCCTGAGTGAGAGAATGTATCGTGATTTTTTAAAAAATATATCCCCGGTTTCTTTTCAAGATGAGGTCAAACGAGTAATGTGCTGAATTTTTTCTTATTCTCATAAGACCATTTTCTCTAAATCTATGAGAATTCATCAATCACACTCATACCCACACACACAGGAGGGTAAGAGATAGAGATAAAGAGAGAGAGAGAGAGAGAGAAAGAAGAGAGTGAACTGCAGAGTCCTTTCTCTGATTTGGTAAATGTCAGATTTTGTCTTTTAATTTGTCAGATTAGGAAGACTCTGAATTATAAACTACCATGTGTCCTAACTATCAAATTATCTGATATTTTAGGTGTAATTATCTCTCAAATCACCCAGTAGATTCACCTGTGCAAGGACAAGTCAATATCTCTACACAGGCACCAAGTCTTTCTACAGGAATCAGAAGTCATTTCCCTTTCCCACCCTTCGTTTCTCCCCTCCTGCTCTTCATCATCTTTGCTCTTCCTCCTCCTGTCTCTGCTTGTCTCTGTCTCTTGTCTCTATCTCTGCCCTGTCCTTCTTTCGCTCTTCTCTTTCCATCTTTCGCTTATTTCTCCATCACTCTACCTATAGGCCGAGTATTATTATAACTGGCTGAACTTGCCAAGGAAGAGAAATGGAAGCTTTTACTCTTGTTTCAATCTCCATCCATCACAACCTTCACACTTTCTTACCCCTCATCTCCAGAACAGCACTCTTATAGAAGCCCTCATGCAGATTGGTCTCCTCACTCCAATCTTTCATGTATTACATTGTAGTCCTGGAAGGTTCAGAGGGACACAAGGGAGATCCTTTCAATTTTTGGAATAACTAGAAATGGAAGCCAATTACCAAATCTATAGGATCTTAATCTTCTGAGGTCTTTGAAAGAGTATTTAAAATAATTTTACAATGTTCATTCCATCAAATGTCTTATGATAAAGTGCAAAAGTACTTTTAAAGATAATCAGCTTCTTCAATCAGTGTAAATAGATTATTTGATTTAAATTAATTGTTTCAAACTTATTTCAAAGAGACTAAATAAAACTTACGTATTGCTCTCCAGTTTTCAAATTAAGTAAAATCAAAGCAACATTTAGCTGGGAACAGTGTCAGACAGATACTGGCTAAAGTGGAGAGGAAAAACTAGTTTGTTTATGTTGCAAATTGCACTTTTGGGACAACAAAAATAAATGATCATGCCTTTCACAAATTTGTGTTTCTAGAAATCAAAGAGGAATTGGCTTATTAAGATCATGTTTGACGAGGCACTGGCGTATTGTTTGTTCAGCAAATGTATCCCGAAGAGAGAGGAGCAGAAGGCACAGCGCGAGACAGATGAAATAAAGAGGTGAGAAAATTAATTTGAAGGTCAAATGACAGATCCCAGTTACCCTGCCACTTATTTTAGCAGCTGATTCATGCTCAATATAGCTGGCTTCTCTCCTACACAAGAGTGAGGAATGAGAATAGAACAGCTCTACATACTGGCAGGAACAGACGAGGGGGGCCACTGACGACAAAACAAAAACTCCCCCAGCGCTCGATCCTCGTGCACTGCATCGAATCACTTGGAACAAGCACTTTGGCTCCTTTTTCTCCTCTTTTCTCTTGTGTTTTTACAAATCCAAGTATTTCTAGTGGGGCTACATGAAAATAGACTCATGATGTGATCAACACATTTTATTAGTGCTTTTTTTGTAATATTAACAAAATCTGTCCCTATTCTCAAGTCCTGGTAAAATGGATAAATATGGGAGATATCTTATCTTTCTTATTGTGAAAGAGATACATTTTATATACACATCATGACTCAACATATACACTCAACATTGACAATTTTTTTAATCTTAATTTTTTAAAATTTTTATTGGTACTTTATGAATACACATCATCATTGCATTCAATATGGAGAGTTTGTACCAGAATATGACATGACTTGATTCTCATTTTTTCCCATTTTCCCCTGCCTTGCAGCCCCCACCCCCTATATACATTATCTTTGTTTCCTTTTTTCTTCATTACTGTCACATTCTTTCCCCCCTCATTATTTACCCCTACACCCTCTTTCTTTTTAAATATTTTCTATTTCAATATAAACTATACATACTACAACTCATTTTCACTTCATTTTCTCATACCAGAGAAAAGATACGATATTTACACATCTGTGATGTGGTTCTTTTATAGAATGGAGTATTACTCTGACATTAAAAATGATTCAATTGAGTCATTCATACTCAAATGGATGTACGTTGAGGACATCCTCATAAGTGAAATAAACATTGACAATTTGTACCAGTACATGAAATGACTTGAGTCTCATTTTTTCCCATTCCTCTATCACCCTATAACCTCCAACCCCTATAAACATAAACTTTGAGATACCTCATCTTATCTCTCCCTCTAATCTGGCAAGCTTCAACAATAAAAGGAGGATATTCAGGGCTGAGGATTTAGCTCAGTGGTTCTGATACCTGCCTTGCAAGTGCAAGGGCCCAGGTTCTATCCCGGTAACCACATACAACAATGCCGGGTGTGAAGACTCAAGCCCACCAGCAATCAGAACCACATACCACAGTTCTGGGTGTGGTGGCTCAGGCCTATAATCCCAGCACTTAGGAGGCAGAGACAGGAAGATTGCTGTGAGTTCAAAGCTAAGTTCAGGACCAGCCTGAACTACAAAAATGAGACCCTGTCTCAAAAAAAAAAAGTAGGCTATTAGGTCACCTAGTTTTTTCTTCCCCAACATGCTCCTTGGCTCCACCACTATGAGGTTTGGGGTTAGGTTGGGTGAGTGGAAGGAAATTCATTCTTCGGTGTTATTGGTAAGTGTGTGGCTTTGAAAGAAATAAGCTTGAGACAACTTACAATTAAGATTCTAAAAATGTTCAATGAAACTGTTCAATTACAAGAACACATGACAAGCAAAAAATAATCTTTTTATCTTAATGTAATTGAAGATCATAGAGTATATAGAAGAGTGTAAAGTGGAATTCTAATTCCTAAGGATGAATGCATTTTATTAAGAATCTAATTAATTGTCCTGACTTTATCACAATATACAGGAGTATACAGGTGGAATTATAATACAGTACTCCTTAAACAAGTATGAATATTTTATGTCTATTAAAAATTTAAAATGTGGCACCACCTTTTATTTGTCCTTAACTTTCCAGCCACTTTAAACAAACTTAGGTTATAGTACATTCTCAATAATGGTTCAGAGGAAAAAGCTCATAAAATCTGGTAAATAAGTTTTATGTAAATGCTATGATGGACTTAGATCTGTGGTGACTTAGTACATCAGTGGCAAAAATGAAATGTTGACTTGAAAAATTGGGCCTACAAGCACTAGAATAATAAAGGAAATTTTCTTAGCTTGCTTTGGCTGTCAGATGCTGTGTGGGGAGACCTGTGGTGCAGAGAAGCGTGTTGTCCCATCTACTGCCATGGATAATTATCATTATGGTGCTTTTCTCTATATCTGGTGGCCTTAGCTCATTAAAACACTGTCATATTGATGGTACTTTCATTTAAAAATGAGACGATGAATACACTGTTTTGTTTATATTTCAAGAATGTTAGGATATATTTTTACAATAATCAGAGGGATTTATTATTAATCTGAATAGAAGATAAGATACATAAAACTCAGAGAGATTCACAAACTTATCTAAAGTTGTAAATACGGTAAGTAAAGACTAAACTTCAATCTGTGTCCCAGTGTAGTACCTTTTCACACCATCTCTCCAGGATGGAGTGATGGTGGCCAAGCCCTTGATCCCAAGTGCCAGCATGGGCCTCTCCTCTGTGGCCGACCACTGCCTTGCCCTCATACACCCTCAGGGAATGATGTGATCACTTCAGAACAACAGAATCGGGACTGGATTGTGAGATGAGACCCATCTTTCCTCTCAGCTCTCTGCAGCCAACACATAGCTCCCTCAGACTTCAGCAAGATCCTAGGAAACTTTTCTTATGCCCAGAATGATGCTTGCATATTGCTCTTGCTCAGATTTCCTTCTCACAGTTTATGAGAATTTATAGTACCACAAAGGCCAGGGTTCCTGACTGTGTAGGAGATTACAATCTATCAATGTGAGGACAATACAACTGGCGTGGCACTACCTCAGGACTTGCTCATAAACACTTTGTTGGTGCTCAAGCCCTTGTTGCCAACTGCAGAGCATGTTTATACAGCTTGTTCCCAAAATGAAATTGAAGGGAGAAAAGTTGGTTAATTTGCAATGTCACACTTTCTCAAACTTAAAAACATAATGATATTTTTTGCTTTGAATGTGAAACTCTTCCCTATTAAGAATATAATTCCCACATATGAAAAAAGGAGTGTGTTCTAAATACAGTAAAGTAAAGGAAGCACAGAAAGAAATAATATTGTCTCCAGGTGTAAAAGCTACCAAGATGGTTAGTTTCCTGGGGTTTATTTAACTCTGATTTCTTTATTTAATACAGGGCAGGTGCCTGAGTTCTAAAAATATATAAAGTATCACAAATATTAGCTCTGAGACCTCCTAGGGTTGACCTGGGAATGGACTATTGATTTGTTTCTATGTAGATACTTAAGAAAGGATACCATTAATTACAATCAGTACAGCTCAGAGACACTGTTGACTCAATAGTTAATAAACTGATCTTCTCTGTTTTACTTTTCCCTAGACAAACAAGAGTTTAATATTTAAAAGAGTCAATAATGTCCAGTAGCACTGCACAAACCCTCAGACCAGCTTTGATTTTTTTGCTACTTTTATTCTTCTCTTTACTGAATATATTTGATTACATAAAAATAAATTTGCATGCTAAGTTTTAAATACAGAAATAAAGAATATGGAAAAGAAACTTGCTAAAACATTTCTATAGTAGAAAGCATCACTACCTTAGACTAGTATGAGTCATTCTTTTTTATCTTTATTGGTACATTAAATATACACATCATGATTGCACTCCATAATGGGGATTTGTACCAGTATAAGACACAACTTAATTCTCATTTTTTCCCTTACTATGAGTCATTTTTAATATTTCTTAAAAATACACGTTTTGCATTTTACTATATTTATCCATGCAGTGTATATTCTGCAGTTTGATTTCATGTTCTTGACTTATTTTGAAAAAAAATTAAAGTGATTGTAAAACCACCTTCCTTATGAATGTTTTGCTACAATGAGCTTCCAATGAATATTCTTGTGGTAGCCTATGGGTCATAGAATCAGTGATAGTCTATTTAAATTTAGCTTTACTATAGGCAGGCATCATTAATTTAAACTGTTGGGCAGGGGAGAATGTGTAATAATTACAGTCAAATTTTTCTTAGTCCTAATTATTAACCAGTTTTCAAATGTCTTAAATATATTAACAAACAAGCCTTTAAATAACCCCATAGAGCAGTGACTATCTTTGCCTTATTTTACATAGACAGAAATCGAGTCACAAGAAGGTTAACTATCTTAACTAAAAATCAGAAAAGTGGTCATGCTTGATTATTAAACTTCTAACCATGGGATACACTCTCCTTCAGCAGGATAGGGGTTATAAAAGAAGCTTAACATCTTCTTGGGAAACTCCAGTGTCTAGGGTTGGTTTGGGGAGAGGAGAATTCACATGGTGGCATTTGAAGAAGTGTAACACAGACAGAAGCCTAAAGGTTCAGGCTGATTAGACAAACAGTTGTGTACACTGATGAAAGAAGCAACAATTTTTAAAATATTCAGATAAATTCCAGTAATACCACCTTATTCTTTATACACATGTTCCTGGATGGTACTTGACTGATTTTAGGTGTTAAGGATGAGGGGAAACTGGAGCACATCTAGATGAAAAGACAGAGTGAAATAAATGACAGAAGGTAGCTTCTATTAATGAAAGCTAACTAAATCAGGATCACTCCCTCATTCCATGACTTTTTTAACATTAGCAATATAAATGATGCAGTTCTAGATTCTATGGCAGAAATAAAGAGAATATGATTTATTACTACAGTTGTATCACGATGCAGATAAGACCCGGGGAAAAGTACTACAAGATAGATCATGTCTTATCAAAATGAATCAGTGATAGGAAAAGTGGATGGGAGACCCAGTTTGTGCTATACACCATCCAATTCACCATCTTATCTAATCCACAAGGAGAGTTTCTCATCTCAGCAATATTCTGAGCTATCACACAGCCTAAGACATGAGTAGTAACTTTGATTCAAACTTAGATCTGTGTCAGTTTAAATCTCAAGTGTTTGCTAGTACTATTCCTATCCCCAGTATTATTTTGGAAAAATAAGAGATAAAGGAGAAACTATCTTTGAAATGCAATAGAGAGTTCTTATAAGAGGTATGTAGAATGGATGGTTAAACTGGGGAGCCAGAAAGCAGATTGGAAAGAGCCATGGACAGGAAGTAGCCAGGGACCAGAGACAAATCCCAGGTCATGCCCCCACAGCCCACCCAGATATCACCCAGGAGTGTGCTGCACTAATCTTTGAGGCTGGCTTCTCTTAATCCAGGCAAGCTGACATTCATGATTAATGGGCACATTGCATAAAGAATAACCCAGGCCCTCCAGGGTCCTGTTACAGGGCATCTGCTGCAGCATATTTTGTGGCTCGTGTCTTTCTCACATCAGTTGTCACTCTGGATGCTATTCCTCCATGAACATTTTATCATCCATAGGAAAAGCATTGTATTCTCTTTCCAGATCTCTCTCACTTCCACAAATATCATCTCCTTTTATTCACCAGGGTGTTTATAAGTCTAGTAGATACTATTAGTCTATTTCTATTAGGCACTCAATTAAAGTCTAATGCTTTTTTGCGAAAAGCAAAGGTTATTCTTAGAAATCATTTTATTTTCTTTTTCCCATCTATTACTACCCATGAAGACTGGTCAGCATGTTTTCTAATCTTAGGAATCTAAGTCCTGAACGTTAGCCTCACAGAATGACAATGAAGAGTGATCTAAGCAGCCCCAAATAATCTACTATGATTTAAATCATGAACTGCTTCTATTTTAATCAGCAGCCTACAATGAATTCTCCAGGCCAGACAGAGGCAATAGAAATAATACCACTGTATGTGGAAGAACACTTTAATGTGAGCATTCACTCATAAATACAACATAATTAAGTTTCTCGATCTCAATTTGTTTTAATTTTGTAATCATGGAGAAAGGAAGAGGTGCACTGACCCCTAGATTTCTCAATAAATGTTCTACTTATAATGATTTTCCTCTATAGATCATATATCATACCAAAGAACAAGAAGAAGGGGAAAAAAAAGATTGGTCTAAAAAGGTAGCATGATCTGAAGCAGCCAGTGTATCCCCACAGGGCTTAATTTGTTTATCTGTCTTTCCTCTAAGGTCACGAATTCTTTCTGTAACTCACAAAAGATAAATATTCCCAAAGAGATTGTGGAGGAGAAAGGCAGGTTGGCACAATGGAGCAAACACGCTAACCATCCTGCAGATAAGAGAATGCAAGACCGTTTGCAGCACGTGGGTTAGAGGCAGGATTGTTTGCTGAGGTTAGAAAAACATAGTGAAGGAAAGACATATGAGCTGAAGTTTTGGGCAAGCTTCCTGTCTTTCTCACATGTAGGAAAGCAAACCGTTCCAAATTTGAAAGGCATGCTTGTCCATGTTTATTTATCTTAAGGTTAAATTGCTTTTGTCTTGCTTTTATAAAGTCATTTAGAATGAGTCATGCTATATTCATGATTCTCACTCATTAGCTACATCTTTTTTTTGACTTAAGAGTGAGGTGAAGGAACTAAATTTTCCTATCGAAGGAAAGACAAATGCATAAAAAATAAAATCCTGAGCTAACTCTGCTCTCACCAACACACCCTGTATTCCCCACTCTCACACAGATGTGCCTCTCACTGGATCACTTGCATCTTGGTACTTCTGGCCTCTGATTCTGTTTCCACCTGACGTGCTAGGACCTTTCTTTCTCAAGTGACTCAGGACTTCCACATTTTACTTCCTTAAGGCAGTTCGTGGTTCTTTCTGTAGCAGAGGCCAGCCCTCATCCTCCAACACCCTCACATTCACAGACACACTCACAACCCTCCCTAACTCTTTGTATGGTCTAATCTCCCAGGGCTACTACCTCCAAGAGAATTCTTCCAAAAGAATGTGAAACCCACAAGCTCTCAGATGCTATCGTTCTTGATTTGAACCTGGACTTCAAATGACGTATTACTGGGTAAACCGGGTAGGTTATATAGCTTACTTCATTTGAAACAGCCCCATGTGAATTTCACAGTCAGCCTGAATGTGAGAATGAAATGATGTTATTTAAGGCACTGATTCTTTCATAAAGTGAGGTACATAACAGTATTCAATAATCTGGTGTTACTGTCATTGCCCTGACAACGAAGACTGCTATTCTATCATCTAACTTAGCAATAACATAAGAGATGAGGGAAATATTGAGTTAAACACCTCTCTGGTATAATTTCCAAAACAGAAACAATGCGCAAGATTCCTAGAAGATTTTAGCTGAATGATGATATAAGCACAAATTCCTGAACTATTTGAGTGATGAAATTCCAGCTGTAGATTGAATGAATTAGGATCCTGACTCCTATAGCATCTCAGGTATTACAAAGCTAAAGTGTTTGTGAGTCTTCACCACCACAGAGTGATCCATATAGACCTCCGTGGCTACTTCTGAGGCTTCTGTCATTCTATTTCCAACCTCGACCAGTAGAGGCCAAGTAAATCAGGTTCATTTCAATGCTAGATAGAATAAGCCAGATCTCAATAGTGTAGTCAAGATCTATTATTTTAAATAATAAGATTTTTAAATGTAACTAACTTAAATTTTAAATATTATTTTATGTATTTTTTTTAACATGAACATTTTTTCCATGACAGATCTACACAGGTAACTGTTGTAATCACAAGTCATTTCTGAGCTGACTCAAAGATTACTAGTTTGTTCTTAGTAACAGGAAAAGTTGGAGTATACAAAGTCATATGTAGAATTACATACCCTGACACATATCACACTCTCACACCAGCATGCCTTTAAACATGTTTGCCCACATATTGGAATCACAAACATGCACATGAAATGCCTCACACATATGCTCAAATACACTAAAACACAGTCCTGCATGCACACACACAGGTTCACACAAATGTATGTGGTCATTATATGCTGATCATCTAGTAACTACTAAAACACTTAGAACCAAATTTATGGCCCTTGCTTGGCATGAGTACAAAATAGTATGCTATTACTTAAGAGCTAATATTATCCTTGGCTTCCCTTTCCAAATTGATTTCTGGCCTGTTTTCTCATAGTCTTTATTACCTTCTATTATGTATAATAGTGTAGACTTTTCAAGTTCTGCATCATAAAGCAGAGGACTTATGCATAAGATCTGTGACAAAAATGAAGTTTAGGGCATATAATCAGTCGTATTGCTATATATGCTTGATGTCCAGAAAGAGCACTTAATTGGTAGCCACAAGTAGACAAAAGGACTCCCTCTCTTCACTGATATAAAGTTAGGGGTTTCTGATTTATGGCATCTGCCCTTCTTATCTGCTAATTAAAAAAAATATAATCCCTCTCTTTACTCAACAAGCTATCTTCAAAATTAATTCTAACCCCCAAAACTTAAATTCAGAGCAGTTTCTTGCCAGCAAAGAATAATGAAACAGTGTGATTTAAGAAAATTGCTGTGCTGGAGACGAAGTGTGGCTATATTTGATGGTATATCTATAAAATATACTTGGCGCAAGTGCACCTCAGCAAGTTCAAAGGCCTTTGTCTCCCGTGGAGGACTGGAGGTACAGCTTTCCCACTGAACACTCTCTCCTCATCACAGTATTAAAAGACAAACTCATACCTGTCTCCTGCCCTTGGCATTGAACTCGATGAGACCTCTCTGTACAATGACTGTTTTCGGTAAACAAGGCAAATCCTACCTAGTTTCCAGAGACTCAAGAACTTACAGAATAATCTCCATGTTTTTGCCCTCTTCTTTGCATTTTTAAGTGTTTGTTCATCTGTCTTCAAGGGAGGGGACAAAACAAGGTCCATTCCCTCTGTCTCCAGAAGCTTTCCTTTCCCTTAGACCAGCCAGAAAAGGGGCATAATATTAATCTGTTTTATACTGACACCTGCTTTATTCTGTCTTCTCTGTGTAGGATTCATTTAGGCAACACAGAGGAGATTAAATCAATGTAGTTTTGGAATCTGAAAAGAAAAGTATTTGATCCATTCATTGCATCTACTATGGAACTGTACAATCTCTTGCAAATCATCAGGACATTCTAGATTGTCACTTCCAATATTAGTGATCCTCTAGTTAAGTTCACTTGTGTCCTTCCAGGTCTATTTAAAAGTTTGTAATTGTATCCCTGGAAGGTTCTAATTCAGGCCTTCAGTTTGTAAATGAAGACAGAAATAATTCCTATGGAGAGGTTGCTCCTGAAGGGTGAAAGTTATTTTCATTTGAAATTAAAGACCTTTTGCTAGTGTTTCAGTACACATCTCACATCAGAAAGGACAGTGGGAAGGGTTTACTATAAGCCTAGCACTACTGACTTCCTGAATCTTATTTCCAACTCTGGATCTTTGAGATTGGTTCACTGTCTTTGAGGAAGTGGCTTACATTTGTGTCTACACAGAAGCCAAAGGCTTGGGGAAATGGTCTCTCAGGAACTCTTCTATGACTGCAATTTCACTCTTTCTAATTTTCCTTCTCTTTTTCACACATTACCATTGAAAAAATACAGTGCTATAACTTCACTTGAGGGTAAGTGCTGTGAAGGGAGATTGTGTAAATTTGTGGCACGCCAAGGAATGCTGTCCTGAGAGTCTGTACAGGAGCTATTTTAAATCCTTTGCTCTTTGGAGGAAAATGTAAGATGTGCCTCTCGCTGGATGGGCGCCCAAATTAAAAGACAATATAGATGATTCTGCACAAAAGAATGAAAGCTGGCCTATTAATGAACGCTCTGAAAGCACAGCTTGGGCCTCAGGCATTTTACAGAGAGAACAGAACTCAGGAGTGGGGTGATTATCATGAAAGGGGAAGAACTCTGTGATGGCAACAGGAAAGGGATTTGAGACTGCAAGGACCCTTAATTGAAGGATCAGTTTAAAGCTGCACTATGCTTTTGCTCCTCAGTCCTATTTCCTTCTCTTACGTAAGACTAGCCCTCAAGCCAGTGAAGTGATTTCTAACTCCTAGAGAAATTGGGAAGCATATAGGTTATAAAACTGTTTGGTTGGTGATTTTTTTTTCCTTTTCAGTACATACAAGTCTTTTCACTCATAGTAGAAGAAGTTTCACGCATTTCCGAAACATCACCCTTTCGGGGGTCAGAACATCTGAGGCATCCTGTACCTGAATAGAGTTGGCACTTGTGTAGTCTGATTCATAGGCCAGCAGAGTGGAGCATGCTGAGAAAAATTGTGGCCAAAGCTCCTTCTGGGGCCTGCGGAGTACAGCTAGTCTGTGGGATCTGTTCCTATGCATCCAGTGCTTCTCTCCCAATCGCGTTTAAGTCCTTAAAGAAATTATCTGAATGCTGCACATCTGGGAACAAATGTAGAGCACTAACAGATACAGCAATTGCCCTTGTGTGTTTGTTGACTATAGAATACTGTCCACTCCCTGGTTCCTCCAATGCCTTTTTCCCTGATCACCTTCTAAAGTTCCCTACACTTCTTACTCTGTCAATGCTAAGTTTTAATAAATATGAATCAAACTAGTTGAACTTTGAAAGCATTAGAAGCACTAAAAATTACTAAGATTGTCACATATCGGATATGAAAATCAATAGCTTTGAAAAGGGATCAGCATACGATAGCTAGGTGGGCAAATCCAGCCCAGCTGTTGCTTTCCTGTGCTTCAAAAGCAAAGAAACTTTTCATATTTTAAGTGACAGAGGAAGTGTTGACTCAGTTTTTGAGTGCAAATATATTCTTTTTTTCTGAGACAGGGTCTCACTTTTGTAGTTCAGGCTGGCTCTGAGCTCAGCCTTGAAATCACAGCAATCTTCCTGCCTCTGCCTCCCAAGTGCTGGGATTACAGGCATGAGCCATCACACCTGGCACTGTGGCATGTGGTTCTGATTGCTGGTGGGAGTGGTTACATGGTATTGAACCTGGGACCTTGCACTTGCAAGGTAGGTGCCAGAACCACTGAGCTAAATCCCCAGCCCTTGAGAGCAAAGATATTCTGATGTCGAAGTATCCATCACACTTGTCCTCTTCCTCACTCCTTGACCTTGGCAGATGGTAAAACATATGTCAATTCCCTGTCTTTCCTTGGGATAGTGCATTTCTAAATCTAGAATCCAGGTTCCCCTTTGAGATAGGTGAGAAACTCCAACAGCCAAAGCAAGCAGAGACTCAAAACCCCCCTGAGATCTTCCAATTCTAAACTAATTTTTTCCCCAAGCAAGATCAAACTGAAATAGCTAAATAGTGGCATGCTGGTAAAGTGAAGTTGCCTGACTTCTTCAGGATATGGGACTCTGGATTATTCTACTAGAGGCTGAAGCAGGGTGTCCTGGGGATTTGTTGTCATCCAATTTCACATCTCCTCACCACTTGCTGTACTACTGAGTCTAGATCTTTTCCTTGGAAGGCTATTTTTTTTTCAAGCAAGATGAGAGTATTCTTTTATCCTAGGTGAGAGAGGTCTCAGACTCCCTCCATCACTCTCCAAGCCAGGTGGTCAGGCAGAAGGAGAGAGCTGGGAGAGTGACCCACCATCCATCTGAGTTCAGACTCCACTC
This sequence comes from Petromus typicus, assembly GCA_004026965.1. Classification (NCBI taxonomy): domain Eukaryota; kingdom Metazoa; phylum Chordata; class Mammalia; order Rodentia; family Petromuridae; genus Petromus; species Petromus typicus. The sequence goes on along the minus strand of PVIR01001668.1, from coordinate 48,592 downwards.
CTGACTTGTGGCATATATCGTGTCTTGGTCTGAACAGGTCGGTGGAGGGGCAAGCAGGGGGCCTGCTGAGCACAAGGGGGACATTCTGACGGGTGTGTTGAGCACATTTAACAGAAAGAGCATTTGTGTTTTTCTGTAAGTTACAAGCATCCCCCTGAGAAGTTTTTAAAATATTATTAAATCACTTCTTAGTAAACTGAATAACTTCCATGCAGTGAGGAATATGTTTATTGAAGCTCCCTCTTTTCTTTGCTGTTACATACTATGTTATCTATATATCCGTGTTGTGAGCTCATGTGGCACAATGCATTATCCTAAAGTTGCCACTAAAATGAAACATTTATTACATCATTATTCACATGAAGAGCTTTTGAATAGCTCATCTGGGTTTTCTGCTTCAGAACATCAAAGAGAATAATCAAAGTGCTGTCTGGGGTTGCAATAGCCCCTCAAAGTTCATCCAGGTAGGACCCCTCTGGGCTCCAACTATACGTGGCTATTAGTAGAATCCATCATGCTATGCAGGGCGGGATATGGTCCTCATTGCTTGCAAGTAATTGGCCAGAGACTATATTCTCTTCTTTGCCATGTGAACCATTCTGTAGGGCAGTCTACAAGTACCTGCCTTATCAGAGCTGGTAACAAATCCTGTCTTTTGGCACAACAAGCTCTAAGCTTATATCTAGTAATTAGAGATGTGACATTCACCACATCTTCTGTGTGCTTCAATTATAAGCAAATCACAGTCTACCCATAATTGAGAGAAGAGAAAGGGAAGCTAGTACCAAAATGAAGGTCATTAGGAGCTGTCTCGAAACTATTTCCCCACACAGACATATATGCTTCCATTTCCCTCCAGTTGGCCAAAGATATCTGCAAGTACAAGGCTAAAACTGTGAGCAAATAAGAGAAAGTACAAGAAGAACTCTTGATTTTTGTTCTGTCTTCAGTTTTGCAATTTTCATTAATTAGAAACAGAGGTGTTACTGTATCATGTTAGAGTTTGCAAGTGCCTCGTTTCTCCAAACACCTGTACTCCGCCCTGGAACATTTCCTCTATCCTCCTCTCACAAATCCTTCTCATGTCTCTAAGAAAAAGTTTACCTGATTGACAGTAAGTTGTCTTCCCTAATTCTGCCATCACACCGTGATACATGCTTTTAATCCAGGGTGAACACACTGACTGACCAGATTGCCTGCCACGCTGGGCGTCCTCACTTTACGCTTTGCTCTCCAAAGGCAGAGATTTCGATTTGATCATTGCGATTCTATCCTGCTCAAAGTAAACCCTAAATAAGCATTTATGGAAAATGGAATAAATGAACTAACGAATGAATTCAACTTTCCACATACCTTTTTCTTTTGGATGTTGTCACTTTTACAATGTCTTAGCACAATGTAAATGATAGTATTATTTAGATGTTTTAATACACACGTATTTATGTATATACACATGCATATATACACATACACATATATATATAGTTTATTGAGTGTATATATATATATATATATGTGTGTGTATGTATATATATAATACACATAAACAACACACACATAGACACACACACACATATAGTTTACTAAAGACAAGAGTTTACAGATGTTTCTCAGGGCTAGCATTGAAAACTTGTGCTTTTGATTTAAATTCTTCATTTTTTTTCCTCCTAGGGCAGAAACTAGATATTTGACCTTGTCATTGAAACCCTGACCAAATGACCTGGATTCTATTTATCTCTGACAACATATTCTCCTGTTTGGTGTGGAATAAAAATGTAGGTGATAAGATCTGGTTAGGGAGCTGGGAGAGGGGGTGAAAAATGAGTGAAAGTAACTATGTTAGAATCCAGAATGTTCTAAAATGAACTAAAAGTGAAGTATTTTAGCAGTCCCCTTGCTGGAGTAAAGAACACTGATTTTTTTTTTTTTAAGAAAACATTGGAGAGAATGTTTTGGTGAACTTGTATATTGTACCATAAATATTTCTGCTAAAATTATAGAATTGTCTGTTTCCTTTCAAATTACATCAGGACTAGGCAAGAACAATGAGTTTTTAATGTGGAAATTCCACACACACATTTCACCTTCTTCCTTTTCTTCTTTGACTTTGCCAGCTCTCCTTTTATGTTTAGTAAAGATTGATTTATTGGTGCTTTTTGGCCTACCTGATGTGTTATGCAACCCTTTACCAAACTCAGGGATGCAGCCATCAATTTGAAAACTTGCTTCATTGTATCCAAAAGGAACTTTATTAGATTCGGGCTGATTCATTTACTAAGTTGAATGATTTTGTGTAGCCTGAAGCCAGGTCTTTCTCTTCCATTTCTTCTCTGAAATTAAAAGAAAAAATTAATGAGACAGTGAAACATGTTCTGTTCTTCAGGGTACAGAATAAGCAGATTCTGACCTGCTGCTGTTTGAAAACAACAAAATGATAGAAACTGCTATTTTGGATAGTCTAAAAAGGTGAGATGTTGAGGTTTGATTTTTCTCCCCGCCCCACCCCGCCAAGAAGTCAGTAAAAAAAGAAAAGAGCTCTCAGCAGGACCATTTGCAGAAGTAAATATGTCCCTCTTTTGTACTGAAATAGAAGAAGAGAATGTTGGAGGCACTGATGCCTCTAAGTGGAATACATTATGACCAGGGTCCATGTGCCTGGCCCAGACACTAGGGTGAAGTCTCTGTGGAAGGGCTTCCCATGTGGCTTCAGCCAGCGAGAGCATTCGACATGAGCGCACGCCTAAGTGGGTCAATATCCCACTGGTGGCATTGCCAAGAACAGGATCCAATTCAGCATGGCAGAAAAAGTTTGGTCCAAGTTCTATACATTTTCAACATATTCTCCTAATGATGCGTCCTGAAAGGAACATCTCTGTGCACTGTGGTGTTTTCAGGTGACAGTTCAACTGCACGACTCTTGCCCTAGCATTGTCACATGAGCTTATTTACAACTGAGTGCATTATCCTTGGAGCACTGGTGAGAGAGTCAGGGAGATCCCAGTGTTAGCCAAAATGAAGTTGAAACTTAAGAACTTGCACAAAGGAGCAAGGTATCCTTATGAGCGACTTGAATTCTCCCAATTCTTATGTTGACATCCCAGTTATCAATATGTTGAATGGTAAGTGTATGTGGAATGGTAATTAGGGTTAAATGAAATCAGAGGAATGGACACTAATCCAAGAAGACTTGGATTCTTAGTGGAAGAAGAGATAAGGATACAGAAAATGCAAGTCATGTGAACAGAAAAGTTGCTAGTCTCTTTGGACAACCTTTATTGTGAATAAATTCAAGTTAATCATTGTTTTAGCACATGACTTCTTTTTTCTTTCTTTCTCTCTTTCCTTTTTTCTCTCTTTATTCTTTCTTCCTTCCTCCCTTTCACAATTGTTTGTCTGTTCAAATGACTTCATGCATTACCCTACATGATTTTCCTTTACTTTCTTCCATTTATCCTGACATTGAGTCAACATGCTAACTTTTCAGTGAGTTCAAGAAAGTACTCACAGAATACTTTGAAGACCTGTGCAGTTGAAAATAAGGACAGTTTGTGTTCTAAAGAGAAACATAAAGGAGATAAACTTGAATAACATTATCAAAGACTTTTTCTCTTAAATGAAGATGGCTACTTGACAGAGTGGAAAAAAGCATTAAACCAGAGACAAGTAAAATATTTGAAATCCATGAAGTCCTATAGAAGTACAAATGACTTTTAGAATAACCTTAGGACTTCACTGTCTCTCACATTATCATTTCCACTTCAGTCAAAGAAACAGAGACCTAAGGAGGTTAAGTATTTACAAAAGGGATTTGTAAAGAAGGTATTTGAATATTCAGATAAAACTCAGTTGGTTTGGTTGTGTACACATATTCTATCACCCACATTGACACTGTAGACTGAAGCTATGCAGTGGGGAAATATATAGATATCATGTAACACATACCTATCATGTAGTATGTAATGCATAATCTCACATGAGATTAATATTGCTATTGTTAGAAAAGCCTCAATTAATAACCCTGACATTGTGTCCATTTTACTTCACTTATTACTTAACAAAGGGTCTTTAATTATTTTGTTTGTCTAAAAAACAAACAATGTTTGGGAAATCCATTCATCTGTTGTATTAAGGTGTACAGTGTAGTATGCATATTTTATATTGAATTGAATTGATAACATTATAGCTCTGTTCTGAAGTCCACAGAGTATGGTTATTATAGAAAAGTATGAAGTAGTTTGAGTTTACTCTGACTTAAAATTCTACCTTGACATAAGCATTTTAGTGTAAGGAAATGAATAAATATCATTTAGGCAGTTTAGAGTCAGTGACCTTTGTAAGAATTATTTTTTGTTTGTTTAAGGACCATATGTTGAAAACTTACATGCTTGGCCTATGGAAGGATATGGAAAAATATATTTGAAAACAGTAAATATGAAGCTCTGATAAATATGTATGGAAGGAAAAGATACCATAAAATCATGAATCCCCATGGAATTCATGTTTGACCTAGTCATAATACCACTTAACATTTTACCAGCCACCCTTGAAATTCCACAAATTTCACATCATTATGAAAAACTACCCAATATTCAACATGAGGAAAAGATTACAATGTCACATAAATGTGATTATCTGATTTTCTATGACAATATATGAATTTGATGGGTTTTTTCCTATTACACTATAAACTCTGTAATGTCAAAAGTTAACAAGTGAAAGATTGATAAGGTGAATTATTCCACACAAAAAATAGCCACAAATGCTACCATTTTCTTCTCCTTTATGATATTTAGTTCTGTGTCAAATTTTTTCGTATTACTTTACCTTGTTTTTGGTCCAACAATTCATGAGTCTCTCCTACCATTGGTTTTTTGAGACAGGATCTCACTGCATATATAGTTCAGGCTGGTCTTCAACTCACTTTGTAGCCCGTGCTGGCTTCAGACTTGCAGCCATTCATTGCTGAGGATCATAAGTCATGTCTGACTTTCCTATTCATTTTTTAACAAGCATGTCTTTCCAGCAGTTCCCTCAGTATTGAATTGAAGGGGTCTTGGGTCACATTCGCTGTATCTGTGAATGGGGTTCATGTTGTTGCATTTTGAAAATTATCAGATCTATGTCTACACCCGAAGTCAGCAAAAAATAATGTGTACAGGATGCATTTACATCTTCATTTTTTCATCCTGAGAAAAGATACAATATTTACACATCTGTGACCTGTTTATTTCACTTATGAGGATGTCCTCAAGGTACATTTATTTGAGTATGAATGACTCAATAGTATCATAGTTAATGGCAGAGTAATAAAAAATATTTAAAAGGAAAGAGGATTTAGGGGTAGATAATGAGGGGAAAAAGAATGTGACAAGTAATAAAGAAAAAAATGAAACAAAGATTATGTATACAGAGGGTGGGGTGTTGCAGAGTGGGTGGAAAGGGGAAAAAATGAGAATGGAGTCATGTCATATTCTGGTACAAACTCTCCATGTTGAATGCGATGATGATGTGTATTCATAATGTACCAATAAAGATTTAAATTTTTTTTAAAATGTGTACACATATCAAGAGGAGAATGCTTGAATAAATGTTTTTATACTAAATTTATGAAAACATCATGAGATTAATACAAGTTACCTTCAGCCTCTAACATTATAGGAGGTGCCCAAAATGGCGGCTGTTAACTCTCAGACATTTATCAGTACAGCGAGATGCCTCTTGGGTAGATGGCTGCACATGCATTTTCAATTTATTATCTATCAGACCACAAAGTAGTGCGTATTCTGAGATCTACAACCTCTCAGGCCCCCATACAACACCATCTGTAGAAAATAGCATCATACTATTTTTCTATTTTCCTAACGTCTGTATACATTTTTCAGAAGAATATATATATATATATCCCAACTTGACTTTGTCAATGAATATAATTGTCTCTTTCAGGTGCATTTAATGCAATCTATTTAACACTATCAAATTAGCAGCCAATCCAGTGGAATATTAGGCTCATATTTTTCTGCAGAAATGCTACGTTCTACCTCCTAACAGTACACCCTTAATGTTCCCGTGGGGAACTTCCTTCATCTGCCATCAACTCATAGATGAATTCAACCAAAATTCAGTAATGTCCTGATTGCTGTGAACAAAAGACTTTCTCTCCCAATTTACAATGTCCTGATGTTTAGAAGACCAATTTCACTGCTTCTCTCTAGGCCAGGTGACTGACAGCTGCTTCAGAAAGAGTACTAGAAGTTGGGTGTGGTGGTTCATGCACATAATCCCAGACTCAGGGGGCAGAGGCAGGAGGATTATCATGAGTTTGAGGCCAGCCTGGGCTACATAGTGAGTTCAGGGTCAGCTAGAACTTTGTAAGTGAGACCTGGTCTCAAAAATCTAAAAAATAAAAAGAAAAAGAGCATTAGAGGTAGATCAGTAGACTACATAAGCATTTGGAAACTGTAAAATCCAAGCTCAGTTCCTGGATCCTGTTCACATCACTTTCCGTGTCATGCGGCATATTCCTGGGCTAAAATAACTCTACTCCCTTCTGCTCTCGTAACCTTACTACGAATTATTCCTTTGCCTTCTGGTTTTCATTGCTTTTATTTTAGGATCATAAACTCCACACGAAGAACAGTCAGTCTAAAACATTCCCTCTCTCTGCTACCTTCAGGATCATTATTCTCTGAAATTTAACCAAAGCCCAAACCCTTTGATCTTACCTCACTTCCTTAGCAGATGACTCAGCTCGGGCAAAGCATAATTTCAACTAAATGGCTCCATTTTCTTTTGTTCTAGCCTAGAAAGTATGCTTTCATAATACAGAATAAAGCATAACAAGAAGTTTTATTGGGCTGGGGATTTAGCTCAGTGGTTCTGGTGCCTGCCTTGCGCAAGGTCCGAGTTCGATCCCCAGTAACCACATACAACAGTGCCAGGTGTTGTGGCTCTTGCCTGTAATTCAGCACTCAGGAGGCAGAGGCAGGAGGATTGCTGAGTCCAAGGTTGTGTTGAGGACCAGCCTGAACTACAAAGTGAGACCCTGTTTCAAAAATAAATAAATAAATAAATAAAAAAGTAGTTATCAAATGCAGCCACGGTATTACTGATCTTACATCAGCTTTCATGAATATTATTGCTAGGGCTGCCAAACCCTGAATATGCAAATACTGCATTAACAGGCTATATTTTGTCACCTCACGTGCACAACAGGAAGCCAAATGGCGTGTACTGAAACTTGACATCGGGGATTGAGAAATGTTTCTTCCTTTTACTCCCAGTCCCACGGTCACTTCCTGCAGTTATGACTACAGGCTTACAGTTGTAGTGCAAGATGTCACTCATATAGCCCAGCAGTCAGGCTAATTGTGTTTTAGAACTGCTAGATGAACACTGCACCTGGAGGCTGACTCTTAACTCTTCAAATCTTTAATCCAACACTTCGAAACATTTGATTGAGGCTTAGGAAATTTATTTGTCCAAAGAAGTCTTTCAATTAAATGCATTCACAAATAATCCAAACTGTAATTTTTACCAACAGGACTACTTAGAAATGTATTTAATAACCACATTTTTTAGCAAAGGAGCTATTTTAAAGTATTGTGCTTGATGAGCATAGTGTACAAGAAGAATTTTGTTTGAATTTAACACACATACATTTGATGTGTATTGTATATTGATATACAGCAGAGGATAGAAAATTTAAGAGGCCTAAATTTAGGACCTGCTTCCAATTTTGGCCTGTTGCATGACCCTCAGGAGTTATTTAACTATTCTGCAGTTCAAGTTCATTGATTTATGAGCTTCTTCTTCTTTTTGTCCTATGAAGGGGAGTCCTACTGTAGCCAAATGGAACACTGAGCACAGGATGTAAAGATTCAGAAAACAGCAAAGAGGATGAAGTGAAAAATTGTATTCAAATTATTTAGACAGGAAAAGGAAGAGAGGAAATGAACAGGTGGGAGCAAAATAGATTTCTACACAAGAAAAGGGAACACATTATCACTGGTGTGGCCAAGGAACTACTCAGTATAGGACAGTGCACTGAAGAAAGAGAGAGAGCTTCTAGTTTTGTTACTGTGTAGGTCAGATGGAGACTAAAAGGGAGGAAAGATATTTTAAGCAGTTTACTTTTACTGTAAATAGAATCCCTCCTGGTGAATTTTCAATATTTTGAATACTTAAATAGGAGACTTTTTCAATTTAATTAACTGTAAATCATCACAAGGTGAATTTAACTTTGTGTATGTATATGTGTGTGTTCTGTTCTATGAATTTTAATACATATGCTGATCCATATAGCTACCACCCTAATTCGAATTGAGAACCGTTCCTGACTCTGACAAGATGAAATAAAATAAGATAGAATAACTCACTTGCCGCCCTGTTACATTCACACCTTCTTCCTACTCATTTCTCTAAGCCCTGGAAACCACTGATCTATTGTCATAGTTTTACCTTTTCTGGAGCTCTATTTAAATGAAACCCTGAGCTGTGCAGTCTGTCCAAACTGGCTTCTCTCGCACGGCAGCAAAATTCTCTGGAGATTCATCTAATGTGCTATGTGAAATACTCATTATTTGTTTCTCTTGCTGGCCAATTAGATGACATTGTAGGCATTTCTCATGGGTTTTAATCCATTCGACCATTGAAAGACATATAGATTGTTTTTTGTCTGGGGTAATTTTTTAAAATTTTACTTGTTTTATTTGCAAGATTTAGATCTGTCTGATTTTAAAAAACATTCTAGAAAGCATTTATTCATTGGATAGTAAGTAACATCTTTTTCATGAGTAGTTACCTGATAAAGTTCCCACGCACGGTTGTGTTCATTTCTATATACGTATTAGCGAATATTAAGTTTTTTCTTCTTTAGTATATATAATCAGCAATTGGATTCCTGGGTTAGATAATGAAAGTTCATTTTACTTTTTATGGAAAAGTAGAGGTGTTTTCCATATTGACTATATCGTTTACATCTCACTCCTAATGCTTGTGAGCTCAACAAGCTTCATGTCAATTTCAGCTGTAATGTCACAGGTAATTATAACATTATTATAATGATGTTATTATGACAATTATCCTAATATGCATGCAATGGTACATTATTATAGTTTTAATTTGTGTTCTTTAATGAGTAACAAGATTAAACAACCTTTCGCAAGCTAATTTGTCATCTTTATGTGTCCTACTAGGGTTGTTTGGTTGCTTAATATTAATCATTGAACATTCTTTATATTTTCAGCATATAAACTTTCAGTTTCGTTATGTGATTTGCAAATGATTTCTCAAAGACTTTAGTTTGTCTTTTTTTCTGGTCTTAACCATGTGTTTTGTGCAGCTAATGTTTCTAATTTTGGTAGAGTCTAATGTACCAACTATATATTTTATGGACTGCATGTTTGGTGTTAGGTCTGAAAATTCAGCAAAACCTGTGCCATAAAGTTACACTCATGTGTTTTCTGCTTAAAGTTTTATAATTCTGCATTTCACATTCACGTCTATGATCTAAGTTGCTTTTTGTATAACATGATGTTTATAATGGAGATTCATTTTTTATATATTACCTGATGTTTCAGCACTACTTGATGAAAACACTACTAGTTCTCCATTAAAATTCTCTTGCACCTTTGTCAAAAATAGACTGGTTATACTCACTAGTGTCCTGTTGTCTTCATGCTGTTCCATCGAGCTGCATATCCACCCCACCTCAAGAGGAACAGAGTTTTGCTCATTGTAGTATTAGACTAAGCCTTTTCTATTTCTCTTTTCAATTTTGAATTTTTCTTCCTTGCTATTTCATACATCTGCACCTGGGTACTGAGATATTTAGGATTTTTATATCTCCTTGGTAAACTGTCATGTCGACTATTATATAATAGCCTCATTATCTCTGAAAATGTTTTGCTCTGAAATCTATTTTGTGTGATATTAATATAGCCATTTCAGCTTTCTTTTAATTAATGTGTTCATATTTTAAATCTTAACCTATTGATCATTTCACTATTCTTTAGGCAGCAATTGAGTCATGCTTTTAAATTTATTCTAACATTTTTTATCATCATGTTTTAAAAATTCACAGTTAATTCAGTTAATTGGGATAAGGTCTACATTTTTTAAAAATTGTATTTTTCTCTATTTTATTCCTTCTTTGTTTTCCTTATTTCTTATTTTCTAACACATTATTTGGAAATTTTTCTTTTCTTTTGGCATTCTCTTTAAATGTACCTCTTAAAATTTTGATTACAAGTCTTGGTCAGGTAAGTTTAACAATTCCTTTTCAAATGCTGATGTATGGACTTCATTCTTGTCAGGCCAGTTAGACTCAAAACTTTAGCTTTTCAAGGTGAAAGCCTTATCACTGCACAGGTCTATTTACCCTCCCCATTTACACTACAAATCTCATATATTGCTTCTATGTTCAGAAAAAAATTTTTATAATTTTGCTTCCAACCATCAAACCTATTTTAAAGAACTCAATGAGTCATAACATGATAGTTTTGTTACAGTCACCCAGACTTTACCATTTCTGTTTATCTTCTTTCACCCCTGATGTAAATTTCTGCCAGATATAATTTCTCATGTTTAATGAAGTTCACATTGCAATTATTTTACAGTAGATATGCTGGCTACGCAAACTATTAATTTGCTGTCTTCTGAACATTGTTTTAATTTCACTTTCATTGATGAAAGAAACTTCTGCTGAATATAAATTCCACATCGAAATGATTTTTTCCATCATTTTAAAAACAGTTTTGCCTGACCTGACTTTAGTAAGAGAAATCTTCAGCCATAAATCATTGTTCCTGTCCTGAGAATTTCTCATGTTGTTCTGGATTCTTTCAAAACTTGCTTTTGGTTAAATCTTAGCATTTGATTATTCTAAACCTAAGCAGGATTTTCTTTCATTTTATCCTCAGGGGAAATCACTCTTTTTCTAGAAATTGGGCCTTTTCTTCTTGAAGTTTCTGCTGCTTTGCCCTTAGATATTTTCACATTGGATTGTCTTATTTCTTGTCTCTTTATGATAATCTGAGGGCTGCAGTATTTGACTTCTTGTTAGCACTCTGCTGTCCATGGGCTCTACCTATTTTTTAATTTAATTTAAATTGATTTTATTGAATGCTTTTTCTCTCTGATTCTCAGAAGAGTTTTTTTTTTCCTTAGTTTATTTTCCAAGGTATTAATGCTTTTCTCTGTCATCCCTAAACTCCATTGAGGCCATCTAGTAAATTTCTTTTTTAGATTTTTCATTATTGTATCCTTCAGTTTTAAAATTTCCACTTCATTCTCCTTTATATCTTCTGTTTCTTTCTTGAGTCTGTATATTTCTTTTTTCTAGAGTGTTTGTGATTCCTTCTAGAGCATTCAGTACAGCTGGTTTTTGGTATTTGTCTGATAATTTCATCATGGGCTTCATCTCAGTGGTAGTATATGTGAATAACCTTTCCCCATGCAGAATAAGATTTTCCTAATTTTGACATGTTTATTATTTTAGGAGTGTAATCTTCTCATTGTGAATTTTATAGAACAACACTCTGGACCTTATTTTAGTCATGTAAACAGCATTGCTATTTTCATTTTAGTAAAAAGTAAAGCTGGGTAGATTCAAGTAAAAGAAAAAATACTATATCCTTCTTTTTGTAGTTTGTAATTGTCCAAAAGTGAAATGCAAGGTCTCTGCATTACCATCTGGACACCTTCCATGTGTAGGGTGACCTCTCTACCAGTTTTCTTCTCCTTGTATTGTAGGATACAAAGTAGATCCAGAAAAACACAGATCAGAGTTGTCCTGAGAGTTCACCAACAGTTTTATGAGATTGCTTTTCTGAGCTTGTAGGTATCTCAGGTATTTCATCTTTTTCCCCTGTGAGACTTCTCTTTTTGTCTCCCATCTAGAATGTAGGTTTTCTTTTCCCTGCCCTTGGGAGTAAATCACGACTGCCTCCACAGCAAGGATAAATAGTAAAACAAGAAGAGCACACAGAAATGCACAGGAAGGTAAACTTAAGACCAGTCTACTTATCAGAGAGAAAATTTCTCCTGACCCAGAATTTTGGTTTTGCAAGTTCTCACTGGGTTGATATTAGGTTGCTTTAGGACTGTGGGATAAATGTATCAAGAAAAGATACGATGAACCCAAACAAATGGAGGATAGGAAGAATCAAGATTAAATTTCTCTTCCTTCCCTGGAGCCAGAACTTGCAGAGTTTCTCTTGTAGCTTTTCCTGGGCCAACACCGGTTCTGCTTCACACTGGAGATTGGAAGGACAAATTGTAAAGTCATCGAAAGTTAAATGGCCCAAAGAAATCTTGTATTTTTTCCCACCTTGCCTGTTCCTACCAGTTTTTAACAGTTTGGAAAGTTATCTGAGACAAACTGTTCAGGGATTTTTGCTTAAAGCATAAGAAGCAGTTTCTTTGTGTTTTATATTATCTATGATACATTATGGTCCTTATTTACCCTTCAGTTTCTCACACTAGACAAATAATGCAATATTTACAGATCTGTGTGTGGCTTATTTCACTTATGAGCATATGAAATAGGAAGAAACTGTTCAAAAGGAAAGAGAAACAGTGGAAGAAGGAGGGGGGAAAGGAAAATAATCGATAAAAGAAGGAAAAATGAAACAAAGCTTTTTATAAATAGGGCTGGAGGGTAAGTTGAAGGAAGGGAAGGGGATTGGGGGAAAAAAAGGGAAACAAATTCACTTCGATTAACGTGAACATTTTGCTTATTTAAATTATACCAATGAAATTAGAAATGTAAAAATGGTGTAAGTAACAAAACATCTCATATTTGTTCTATTTTACCGGGAACTGGATACTGTGAACAGTGTAAATAGACTTTACAGGAACATTCCACAGATTTTCACATCAAATTTCAATTATAATGTGTTGAATAACTTTGATAAAATAATTGGAAGACAGGAAAGTTCCTCCTTTTTAGACCTTAGGAGGCTTGAGGATGATGATTATCACAGATAATTAAAATATGTAATTCAAACTTTATCATGAGCAAATGCATACATCCTGATATTTTAATATCATGGTATATTTATGTATAGATGATATCAATATGTTAAAAAATAGCATTTTGTCAAAGCTATATTAGTGATAGAACTCTTGTTTGGCATAAAAGAAGCCTGGATTTGATTCTAGATTGATAACAACCAGACTATAAACTGATACTGAGTGGTGTGGAGTCTAATGGTTTGGAATAAGATGCCATATTCAACTGAGTATCCGTGGGTGTGTTACTTTACTTTTCTGATGTTCATTTTGCTCATTTCCAAAGCCAGGAAATCAGACTTGGACTTTCTTAGTCTTTGTCTCTGGGTTTCTAATGAGTTCATGAACAGATTTCCATTAGTACACTGCTAAAACTAAGGAGATGTGAGTATCTATGACTTACAGAAGATGCTGAACACTAAGGATACTAAACATATAAACATTTATTCTGGGGAAAGAAATATTTTTACAACATTATTCAGAAATGATTATTGGAGAGGAATATTTATAAAACTTTATATAAAGAGTAAGATTGCATGGAAGAAACTAAGAGAAAAAATTTAAATTCTCCAGTATATCAATATATTATTTTTATTTGTTTTGTTTTGTTTTTATTTGTTTGTTTTTGTTCTAGGAATCATACTCGGGGCCTCAAATGGCCAGGCAAGCTCTGTGCCACTGAGCTACATCCCCAGCCCAGCCAAACATATTCTTATGTTTCCTTCGGTTTATTTGCATTGATTGTGCATGGAAAGGTCTTTCAAACCAGGAGTAGGGGACAGGTGACCCTGTCACAGACAAGAAGATGCTTAGAGACCTATTTTCCTTCCACTGAGTGAATGAGATGTACACCTGTTAAAATAGTCAACATCTGCTAAATATCCGAGGTGCAAGGATAGAGAATAAAAGTAAATATGCTTAGTGGACTTGTCATACAAAAGGACAGTCTGCACAGAGCGTACAGTCACAATGGTTCAGGAAGAGAACAGGCAGGCCCAGTTTGAGGAAGAGAAAGAAGGCCATTGTGACTTCCCATGGGGAAATAAATATAAACTAAACATAAAAATGTAAGTAACACAGAGTCAGAGGTAGAGAGGGATTTCTCAGGAAGACCTTGCAACTTAGGATTTTATTCCAGCTGCCACTGAGAAATAGTTGGAGTATTTTATAAGAAGGACTGAAATTATTAGACTAAAATCTAGATTGAGATTCAGAGAAGAGATAAATCAGGAATGCAAGACTTCAGACACATTTTCTTTTCTTTTCCCCCTGAAACACTGTGAAGGTCTACACGTCAATGGCATCATCTCAGAAATAATACCAGTAATAGCAGCGGCAAGTGTAGGAGAGTAACAATAACTATAAACCTTTGTCCATGTGTTTCTATACATAGTTCATCTATAGACATTACTTCATTGGCCTTTTTCTTTCAATAAAAGATAATAAAAGTAGATGTCTTACCAAATTTATTCCACCAGTGACAAAACCTAGATACTAAGTGAAATTATTCCAAAGGATTTCAAATTTTGATGTGGTGATCTAGAGGAAGAAATGCTTTTCATTTCATAGGAAGGACATATGTGTGTGTGTGTGTGTGTTGTGTGTATGGCTTGAAAGATCTTTCCATGCACATATATACTATATACAAGGCAATGTTCAGTGTTTTATCTTTTCCATATCATAATATTGTTTTTATTTTTAAATGTTAATCTAAATTAAATGAATTAGTGGGTTGTGTCCCACTGTTTGAAAAACTTGATGAAATGTTTGCCCAAGAGCATTTAGTTGGTAAACAGTCTTTCTGGACTCTCTGATGTCTAATGTTCTTTCTACATCACCTAGTATCCCCGCTTCCTTTTCTTATGTGCACTGAACCAACCTCTTGCCCTTGACCTGGTTTATCTTTGTAAGGCCCAACGAAAAATTTCACTCCTCTCCCCAAAGGAAAACAAAAGTTCCAATGGTTTCTGTTTCTGCTTTGAGATCATGATTCTAACTTTCAATATCAGATCTTTCTTAGGAAGTGGAATAGGCCTGACTTTCTTGTTTGTTGTTCATGAATTCCTAGCAGTCTTTTAAATGAACTTTATGGTAACCGTGCATACAGGATAAATTCTATGTCTTGTTTGTTTTTGTTGTTGTTGTTGTTGTTTTTGAGACAGGGTCTTACTTTTGTAGCTCAGGCTGCCCCTGAGCTCAGCTTTGAATTTATAGCAATCCTCTTGCCTCTGCCTCCCAAGTGCTGGGATTACAGGAGTGAGCCACTATACCCAGCACTGTGGTATGTGGTTCTGATTGCTGGTGGTGTGAGTCTTCACTCCCGATGTTTTTGTATGTGGTTACTGGGGATCAAACCCAGGCCCTTGCATTTGCAAGGCAGGAGCCCTAACCACTGATCTAAATCCTCAGCCCACTATATCTTTACTGAAGCCCCCCATACCATTTTTGTTTTATAAAGCATATTTCTTGCTATTGTTTGAAAATATGAGATATGTACCTATCATCAGTATATATTTGTAGTGTTCTGTACCCTATAATATCACATCACTGCACACATTATACACTAGAAATAATTCACTTCTCAGTTTCCTCTGAGCAGCAGAAGTTAGTTACTTCAGTTAAAATTGCAATTAATATGAATTTCACAGCATGAAATTGCACTAGGATGATGGTAGCATGAAAACATACATATATAAGCAATGCAATTCAATAGATAAATATCTACTTGCTTCACAGAGAGAAGAAAATAGTGAGAGTCAGAGCATAAAAGTTTGTATTTGCCAAAATGCATGATTACTGTAAATACTGAGTCTAAAGAATAATGAAATGTGTTAAATTTTTGTCAAAATTGGCTCAGTTTAGTTTGCTTAAAAAGAGGGAAAAGATGTTGAATCATTTACTGCTAAATATATTAAAGCAAAATTTCAGTAATCATACTTGATTAAAATAATAAATTCTACTTACCTTTCTTAAAAGGGCCTACACTAATTTTTTTTTATTGTCTGTGTAATGTCCTCAGACAGCAGACATTTCAAGTCTTACTATAGTTGTGTATTATTCATATTTATTTTTTCAAGCCTTTGATTATTAAATAATGAAAAATAAAAATATCTTTATTTTAGAAAAAAAATGGTTTTGTATGTACAGTTGTGTTTCCGATATTTAATTTTGAAAGATTTTAGTAGCATCTACAATGAATGTAATCTGCAAAAAGGAAAAAATATGGAACATCAAAACTTCCAGTGATTTCAAAAGTAACCAAGATGACATTTATCAGACGATTTTCAGAATGCTTACATGGGCTAAGTCCAGAATTCTAGGAACTCGTTTCTTTCAGAGGCTGATGTGTTTCATTAAAATAAAAGACTCAATACACCCACCCTCTACTCATTATCCACTAGACCATAGAACCTCATGAAATAAGAAAAATTATATTGTTGTTACTGTTTGAATGAAGTATTGTTAACACCATCATTTCATATGTGTAGATATATGTAGAGCTCTTTTCTGCTTTTTTTGGGGGGTGGCAGATCCATCTCTAGTTAGCAATCTGGAGAACATGCACTCACACACTGAAATGAAGCATTTTTAAGGGGGGCTGTGTTTCTCCAAATCTTAGAATTCAGAAACAAATACATTTACAGAATTTCATAAGACATGTTTTCTTCTGTACCAGGATATAGTTGTACCACTAAGGTCACAGGGAGGGTCAGACTTGAGTAGCATTCTCACTTAATGAGGCCTGACAAGACCAGTACTAGGAAATAAAAATTATCTTTATGTGTGGAGTCCAGGTCTACAACATTCCAATAAGAACATGACCCTGGGTCTGGCTCACTGGCATTACAGCAGCTGTTTTATGGAATGTCAGAGACTTCAGATGAATTTGTAGAACTGAAGAAAATCACCCAAATTCATGAGTGCTGTGCTGAAATCTGGTGGAACAAATGCTTTTCCCTAGACTTCATAACCTCGGGATAGAAAAGCAAATGAGCAAACCTCCTCAAAGTGTAATGAAGATTTCCTCTGAAATTTTTCAGACAGAAATTCTTCAGCAGTAGTGATAATTCAGCTCAAATCGATGGTTCTAGAATTTCAGAGAAAATTCAAGATGTATGTGATTGGTTTACGTATTTACTACCAGCCGAAAGTAAAAGGACCAGTCTGCCTTTGAAAGGAAGTTCTTGGGATATTTGTTCGGATCACCGGAACGTTTTGGGAAGGGCGCACGTGAGAATGTCAGGGAAACCGTCCAAATAATCCGAAATTTCAGAAGCGGTCAAGCAGGTTCCTAGGTCTCTCAGAGAAGTGTAAGAGGATCAGAGATTGAACCAGATAACTCCTGGTGCTAAGAATCTGTTTGAGTGACCTTAGGGTATGTTCTTCGTAGGGCAGAGAGAACGGGATCCCTGCATGAACATGTGTCCATCTGAGATGTCACACATTCCAGCGGCTGTCTCAAGACATGGAGGAATTTTCATTTGAAAATGGCATCATAACTTTCCTTTCCGCTCCAGGCTGACAACTCCACCATACCGAAGGATGGTAAGTAAAAGGAACTTTCTAAAGGATTTCTATGAAAACTTGAATCCTGTAACTGATGTTTCTACTTTGAGTTCTGCCAACATATTGAATGCCTACAGGAGAGCAGCACTTTTTTTTTTTTCTTTTGAGACTGAGTCTCGCTTTTGTAGTTCAAACTGGCCCTGAGCTCAGCCTTGAACTCCTAGCAATCCTCCTGCCTCTGCCTCCCAAGTGCTAGAATTACAGGCATGAGCCACCATGTCTGGCATTGTGGTATGTGGTTCGGATTGCTGGTGGGCGTGAGTCATCATGCCCAGCATTGTTTATGTGGTTACTGGGGCTTGAACACAGGCCCTTGCACTTGCAAGGCAGGTGCCAGAACCACTGAGCTAAATCCTCAGCCCAAGAGCAGCTTTTTAAAAGCAAATAAATTTGGGGCCGGGGAGTTAGCTCAGTGGTTCCGGCGCCTGTCTTGCA
>PVIR01001668.1:0-23779 GCA_004026965.1 Petromus typicus | reverse complement strand
AATCACATACAATACTGGGTGTGGAGACTCATCCCAGCAGCAATCAGTACCACATACCACAGTGCTGGGCGTGGTGGCTCATGCCTATAATCCCAGCACTCGGGAGGCAGAGGCAGGAGGATTGCTGTGATGTGAGTTTGAGGCTGAGCTCAGGGCCAGCCTGAACTACAAAGCAAGACCCTGTCTCAAAAAACTTAAAAAACAAAACAAACAAAAAAAACCCCAAAACCCTTTGTTGAGGGAACAATCTGTCAGATATCTTTATTTTATTTCATAGTCTGGGGTCCAGTTTTCTAACATGAATGGGCTAAGCTTTCTCTTCTTTCTCAATGTATTTATTAAACTCTGGTCCTTGAGATAGTCCAATAGAAGAATGGCTTAATCTATGATTATAGCTGTTCTTTCATTTTTTGAACTCTGGGTATGTTTCTTCTTTTACTTGATATTCTAGATGTTTCATTTGAAATCTTTTGTACTTCAAGATATCTAGTGTATATGATATAGAAATATAAATAAATTAGAAAGATTCCAAGCAGCATGGCCAGAATTTTTTAAAATATCAAAGCCTAATTAACCATTAAAATCCTGAGCATACAGAAAGCCTCAATTCTAGACGATTCTTATATTGGTGGAATCTAACTTTATTTAGATTTTTGTCAACTAACCTCCACCATTATTACAGTGATTTTTTTCCCTTTTTAACAAGTTGTGTTGGCGTAGTATAGACACTGTTTGAATCATTGTCAAGGATGAAAATTGGGTTTGATTCTATAAAAAGCAAAAAAAAAAAAATTCAGATGTGATACCATGGATACCAATATATTCTCTCTCTCCTAGAAAATAATTCGGAACCAAAGTGATGAGAAATTTTTTGTTTTTAAGTAGAAGTACATGTATATCAAGTATGATGGGTATTTACAAATATATTTGGCTTGAGCAACTATGATATTCTCAAAAAGATATTTCTGCTGGTATTTTCTTCCAGTTTCACAAGAGTAGATTGGCTAGAAAACTAATACTGCGTGTTCTTTCTCTATAATCTTTCAAAAGCTTTATTGTTTTAAACTGCCCTATGAAAAATAAATAAAACCTAAGCAAAAACTGGGTAATCATGAGTAAGGCATACATTAGAATCAGAAGACCACAAAAAAAAAAAAAAGATCTATAAGATAAATAACCTACAAGATTTGGAGGACAAAATTATTCTGGATATTATTGGCTTAGGTTGCCTTCTGAATGTTCAGTATTTTGCTTAAATTATACTTTGATTCAAGAGTGGATTAAGCAAACTTTGAGTGAAAAAAGCAATGTAGAAAATTAAAGCAATATAGAAGCAAAGAGGTAAAATGACCTTTCTCTCATCACCTATATGTAGACAGCAATTGCTTGGGTTAAACTTCTCATAAACTCATGGGATTTTACTTGATATGGGGAGGCTGCACGTGACATATGGAGACAGATAACCCCAAGGGACTGACTGGCTCTGGTAGAGCCTCTGCAGCAGGGGCCACAGGTGCTGGTGGCAGTGATGGACACTGCAAGACCTACTGAGGTAGGACTGCAGATTGTCCATATAAAACTACTTGGTTAGATTTTGGTCAACATTTGGAGGTGATCACTACCCTGGTCATCACCACTCTACAATCCTCCTCAATGCAAGCTTTCAGCCCAGGAGCCCAAGACAAAACCAAATCTTTCCAAGAGCCAGTGTAAGATTGTCAGGCTGGCCAGTCTCCTATTAGAATCCTGAATGCTGGCTAAATATCTTCTTATGAAATGAACTCTTAGTGGGCCATTCCTCCCAAAAAGGTGGTCAGTCAATTTCACAGAGGATCTGCAGCTTTCTGAGAGTCAGTTTAATATCACAGTCACCTAAATATTCCTTTAAATGATTCTGTAACACACATTGCAGGGGAGTCATTTTACTCTGCTTTGTATTTCCCCTTCCAACAGGCAACTTCCATTAACAAGAAAAGAAAGAGGGAAAGAAAAGAGTTTTAATTAGAAAGGTCACACACTTGCTTCATGCATCATTGGCTGCTCCCCTCTAGGGGATATTTTAGGCACCTCTTAACTTTGAGGAAGCTCCTTGGGACCTATTATTGCCCTTGGCCATATGAGGATGGCCACTGGACTCCTAATTGGCCCTGTAATCATCCGAGAACCACCCCACTGTCCATCTCATTCACACACAAACACAGGACTCCAGCTCACAATCCAGCACCTTGAGACTATAGCTTTTTCCTTTCAGAGCTACGGGGGCCACTCCAGTTCTCAGGCCCACTACCCTGTTCCCAAGAGTCCTGGCTTCTGTTTCAGTGAAATGTATGGGGAGCTTTAGTACTCCAGTCTATGGCCCATTTGGTAAGAGATATGGTTTCAGTTTTAATGAAATGTACTCTGGCCATTTGGGGAGGTGATCCATCTCTCCTTTTGTCTCTTCAAAGACAGGACTACCAACTCCAATCTAGGTCTCACCCAATCTGGTGGGTGGTATTCCTTGAACTGGGTCCTCAGCCTCCAGGTTCCATTATGTGTCCAGACCGCTTGACCGACATTAGGTGAGGAGCCAGACTTCCCTATGAATCAAATACCCCTGGTGCCAGGGGAGGTTGTGTCTCTTTGCCAATCTGAGGTTTGAATTGCAGCAACAAAGTAGGTGGAAATACACTACCATCTCTGAATTCTGGGCGGGTGCCCAGATATGGTGCAGGATTTTTGTATAGAGAAGGGACATCAGGCCTTTATCCCAGGAAGCAGCTTTAGCCTTGTGGCTGCTGACTCAGCAGATTTGGCACTCAAAGGCTGGGTGCCAAACGTGTGTGGTTGCTTATTTGCTCCCTTTTATGCAACTGTTGTATCTTTGTCTCTTTGGAATGTGCATATATTCTGGTTGGGGATACATGAGCATTCTATACTCTGGTTGGGTATGATTTATGTTACAGAGTGACATCAGAATTATACATAACTACCCAGAGTCTGATATCAACACATTATAAAATATTCCTGTCCCAACACACTGGGAAGGGCTCTACCATACCATGACTAACCCCTGCTGTAATCTAAGACTACCAACAACAGTAAGGCAAGTGTTTGATCTTGCTAGACGTTAAAGCTGGATCCAGTAATGTATTTTCTCACTTTTTACAACTGACTTGGAATTGAAGCAGACAGAGGATTTTAGCAATGATAGCAGTATATAGCAGCAATATCCATTACTGAAATCTAAAATAACTGTGGTTAATTCCAGATTATCATTCTTCTGCCAACCTCTTAGTCTTCTTGCAGATTCTGAACTAAGTTCTGCTACTTAAAAAAGCTCTGAATTTCTTTCAAGACCTATGCTTAGCTTCAAGTGTGGGTTTGACCACCTGCTAATTATAGATAATTTAGCACATACATTATCCTTTCTGGTCATTACTTTCTTTGCTACATGCAGGACCTTGAAGTTAGCTCAGCACGGAGGATAATAGTGCACATGGTGAGTATCGCCCGATCACATCTACTGCTTTCCACCTAGTCCATTTGGAGACTACCTCAAATGATGCTTTTGTCTCTGATCTCTGATTCACTTTAAAAATAAAAGAGGAGGCACCAGATGGAAAGTAAGAAAGTGATATCAGACTATTGATATCTCCATAGATTTGACCTACACTATGCCTTTTAATAAAATTTATATCATTATTGGAGGACCCTTCAGTCCAAATGTCTATTGCTATTTCTTTCTTTAATCACTAAGGTAGTGTCTCCCTCTGTTGCTAGTTCAAAGGTTTGAAAGTATCATTCGTTGTACATTATATCCCTGCGCACGCTTTTTCAACAGTTCTGTTTTTTAAACTCATTCCAAATTTCTTTATTTGTGATCCTTGTTTCTCACCATGATCTTCAGCTGGTCGTGTGGGCTCGACTGTTTTAGTCTGGTTTCATATTTCTTTCTAGCCATATTATCATGGTTTGATCTAGAATATCTCTAAAGGGCTGGGGATGTAGCTCATTGGTAGAAAACTTGCCTAATACACTAGAAGATTTGAGTTCAATCCACAGCAGTACCAAAATAAATAAATAAACCCAGAAGCCAATTGGTGGGCTTTGTGAAGTGACTGGCTCATCAGGGCGCTAACTCCATTGGTGGATTCATTAGGAGGCGGGTCTAACTCAAGGGAGTAGGTTATGAGGGAAGGGCCATGTATTCTTTCCCTCTCCTTTCCTTTTTTGATTATTTCTTTCTCATAGCAGAAATTCCTGGCTAGTATTCGCAGACTACTTTTTTCACTTTCCATAGTTCAGTCATATTGTTCCACGCCAGGAGTCAGACTGAAGCCGTACATGACTCAAATTAGCATGTCAGTAATGAACTGCGTCAATACAGTCCCTTCCCCGATGACTGCGTGGAAACTTAGGCCCTGGTCTGTGAAGTGGCAGATCCCTGGTGAGTTACCCAGTTAAAATCCTTTGGCCTGAATTATGTCTTCTCACTGACTTGATGGTTTGCCTACCGATCGCAGCCTGTTCCAGTACCTGTTTGTTCTATCTAAGCAAGATAAGCAGAGCTTCTCCCTTACAGCCCTGCCTGATACCATCATGCCAGGCGCTCGGCAGTTTACTAGATGCCTTCAAAGCACACCAGGCTCCCTACTCCTTCCCATGATTATACTCAGTAACTACTGGATGGGCTTGGGTGCCCTTGTCTTTGCTGCCATCAGCAGCACTGATCAAGTCCCAAGGCCCAGCTGCTTTCTTCTAAGACTTGTTTCCTGTCTATTCTTTGATTCATCTTGTGCTGTGGTGCCTCACCAGAGGTCAGGACCCATGGCAGAGGTTCTGGTTACATCCTCTTCCCTGTTCCCTACACTGTCTTTCTCTGGCTCCTGGATGCCACGATGTGAAGAGCTTGTGTGCACCATGTCTTTTGACCGTGATACGCAGCCTTACTTCACTTATACAGTAATAGACCAGGTTGACCTTGGACTAAAACTTCCGAAACTATGAAGCAAAATAAGCTTTCCCACTTTTAAGTTGACTAACAGGTATTTTTTTCCACAATGATGTACATCTGAATAACACTCACAGTGATGTAGGCAAACCAGGTAACCTTTATTGTCTCCATTTCCTGATCTCTTCTTTTGAGCTCAAAATACCTCTGAGACTTCTGTGAAGTTTAAGAACGTGAATCATGCTAATTACTGATTAATGTAAGCATTTTGAGGTTAAAATGCCAGTTTTATTAAAACTTCTATTGGCTATCCAGTTCATTTTTATGAAAATACTAGAAAGGACTAGAGATGAAAATAATATCAGATTGTGAGATGAGCTAAAGGCAACATGGAACTTGGTTTGGTAGTACATGCCCACAACTTCAGGAGTGGAAGCACTAAGATGATGGTCTAAACTTACCCTCCATGGCTCAAGAAGACTTTGTCTCAAGATTTAAAAAAATTTATGGGGCCGGGGAGTTAGCTCAGTGGTTCCGGCGCCTGTCTTGCAAGCGCAAGGGCCTGGGTTCGATTCCCCGGTAACCACATAACAATACTGGGACCCACACCCAGCAGCAACCAGCACCACATACCACAGTGCCGGGCATGGTGGCTCACTCCTGTAATCCCAGCACTCGGGAGGCAGAGGCAGAAGGATTGCTGTGATGTGAGTTTGAGGCTGAGCTCAGGGCCAGCCTGAACCACAAAGCGAGACCCTGTCTCAAAAAACCTAAAAAAAAAAAAAAAAGATTTAAAAAAATTTAAAAGAATTGGGGATCTAGCACAGTATGAAGGCTCTGTCTTTACTTTCTCTTAGCACATACACATCATTCACTCATTTGGGGATACAGGGGTCACATATCATGAAGATTTGCAAACATGACTATGAAGAAGACAATTGCCTCTTGCTAGTAACTCAAACTGGCCTGTCCATGTGGGAGAGAGTTTTTCTGGAGCTCTGCACAGGAAGAGCAGCTCTTCAGAAACTGAAGGTGCTGTGACATGTTGATCTCTGCTTTGTGAGAGACCCAAGCTAGAATTGACTAGCCAAGCTATTCCTAAGTTCCTGATCCACTGGAACTATGAGAGACAAGAAATATTTATTGGTATTTTAAGATATTCAATTTTTGCTACTTTGTTAGGCAATAATAAAGAACTAATTCATTCCCTTTGACTCAAACATGTCTGTTTAATAGCCAGGAATCCGGGATTTAAAAATCCAAACTCAGAAATCTGATAATAATTAAGTTTTTGAATCTCATATAAGTTAAGCCATAATCACCTACTGTCCAAAAGAGGAATATTCAGGAGAAGTTTTTGGGGTTTTTTTTTAAGGTTTTTTGAGACAGGGTCTCGCTTTGTAGTTCAGGTTGGCTCCGAGCTCAGCCTCAAACTCACATCACAGCAATCCTCCTGTCTCTGCCTCCCGAGTGCTGGGATTACAGGAGTGAGCCACCACGCCTGGCACTGTGGTATGTGGTACTGATTGCTGCGGGGGTGAGTCTCCATGCCCAGTATTGTATGTGGTTACCAGGAATCGAACCTGGGCCCTTGTGCTTGCAAGACAGGTGCCGGAACCGCTGAGCTAACTCCCCAGTCCAACAGAGTTTTTATTTCTGATTTCAGAGTAAAAGACCACCTCCTCTTGAGCAAGGTTTAGGCTATTACAGATCATAGAACAGCTTTCACTCTTGCCCTGGTGACTTCACTTCATATTATATTTTCTTGGTCACAGGAACTCCGCCTGATGAACTTGTAGCCTTTTAAATGTATCTCATTTATTTAATCATACTGTAGAATGATTTTTATTACTATTCAAAGTTTGCAGTGCTGTGTACTTCTAATCCTGCCCTGCTCTTCTACACAACTCAGACAAAACCTGACCTCTTTAATTTATCCTATAATCTTCACTCACCAATCAGTTTGTTCTTCTTTCCTGTTTATTCCAATCATTTGAATTGTTCCAGTCCCAGCTAGAGATAAAGTTTGTTATTAAGCAATGCGATTGGACAATATTATTTTGACATGCACAGAACGTTTTCTTGTGATACCTTTCATTCATTTTATAAGGGAAGGTAAGTCTTAAGAACTGGAAGTATTTGTTGTTGCCTTTCTCAGTCTATTACCTATTGAGGATTGTGTTCCACTAAGACATGATGGAATAATCAAAGATACAAGATATCAAAAGGATTGTTCCTACCTAGAATGTGAGAATGTGCATTGAAAACCTTAAAAAAAAAAGATTAAACAATAATTGCAAGGGTTATTTCCTCTAAACGTGGAATAGAAACCATTAAAAAAAATCTCTTCTTATGTTGTTTTGTCAAAGATTTCAACTATATAATGTTTGCATTATATTAAAAAATCCTTCATGTATTGTGCATTATTTTGTTTTATTTGGCAATTTGTTTCATCCCTGTTAAACTGACAAAGTGACATGGAATTCAGGAGGTTTGGATTTTAATATCGTCATTACCAGTTATGAAATTTCTATCCTGGGGGAATGTCATTTGTTTGGTATGTCATTTAGTACATGCACAAATAAAACAAGAAATTCCTGTTAGGATAAACATATCCATCAATGGACCGGGGATTTAGCTCAGTGGTTAGGGCACCTGCCTTACAGGCACAAGGGCCCAGATTAGATCCCCAGTAACCACATACAACAATGCAGGCCATAGAGACTCATGCCCACCAGCAGTCAGAACCACATCCCACAGTGCTGGGCATAGTGTCTCACCCCTGTAATCCCAGCACTTGGGAGACAGAGGCAGGAGTATTGCTTTGAGTTCAAGGCTGAGTACAGGACCAGCCTGAACTATAAAGCCAGACCCTGTCTCAAAAAACTTAAAAAAAAAAAAAGATATCCATAAATACTACAAGTATAATAATAGCATCATAGTTTTCAAAGGCTCTAGAATTTGTTAATGGTATTGAAATATATATGCACAGTATCTATAATTGCAGAAGGCTTCACTGAATTAAAATCATATCAGAATAAAATAAAGATCAACACACATGTTCAATTAAATTAACACTATGTCATAATTGATCTAAAGGTTAAAAAATGTGTGGGTTTTTTCACTGTCAAGAGCATAATTTATGTAACAAGATGAACAGCATACCTGTAGGGTTGGGATAATGACTGTATGTTAGTGATGGAGGTACCCACTTCAAAGTTGAAGATCCACACAGATTGTGAAGGTGTTATCCCCCAATTCTGAAGCCTCCTCATCCTCACCTAACAGTGCTCACAAATCACTTTTTAACCCAAACAGCACCAGTTGGTTCAAGATGCTCCATGAAGCCTTGAGACAGAAAAAGACATAAATGTTTAGTTCAGAAGTCCTTCACAAAATGTGTTGCATCTTGGGGTTTAGTGTTTCCTATTAATAAGTGAAAATTAAGCTATAAGTAAGATAAATATTTGAACTAAGGTAGAACATGGAAAGCCCCTTATAGCATCTCTGGAGTAGGTATATGTGTCAACATATAATAATAATTATTTTCTTGTGTAAGACTATCTTTTCTATGAAATACTGGAAACATGTGAACTCATAGGAAGTATCATTTTTTCCCCAAAAGTGACAACATGCTCTTCCCACTAGTATAAACTTGTAAGTGTACTTTTAGGTTAATGATAAGTAGTTATCGATTTTCTTGTTTACCCCACTGCCAAGAAAGAACACATGTTTACAATTTTTATACTTGCTATATTATGTTTATTAAATTCACACATTCATTTTAGTTTCAAAAAAGAAATACAAGAGAATGAGTAGATCAGAAAATAGAAGAATGTCAACACCTCTGGAGTATAGTTAGGTTTGTACCTGAGTGGAAAAGATAAGAAAACTTCCTACTTTTCCTGTAGTTTCATTGACTAGGGAGGAGAATCAGATACACCTCCCGAATGCCGGTCTTCTCATCTGTCACCTTCCTCCAACAGTGAGGCTAGCAGAAACTGTGTGTCCCTCATCCTTATCATCCTTCATTGTAGAGAAACATGCTTTCCTAGCCAAGGTCTGAAATAATCACTTGAAAGAAGCTGAGTAAATATTTTCAAGATAAATCTGGCAATCTTACTGTCTCTAAATCATCAACAGAGAATGAGAAAAAGAGAGAATTTCCTATTCAAACATATTTCTTAAGAACTAACAGGAGAGTTATTATGATTGATGGGCCAGAATCTTTGTCTTTAAAGGAAGAAGCAAGAACATTTAATGGGACAGAAACTGACCAATATTTACATTGGAAAGCAAAACACATTTTATTTCATTGGAGGTCAAAATATCACGGAATATGAAATACATTTCTCAGACGAATGCAGCCCTTCCTTCACACTCCTCTGGATGTCTGAGATTCCCATGAACTGTTACAATCAATTTCCGTCTGCACTACACCCAAGGTTCAAGGCTAGCAGTAAAGATCACGGCTTCATTCTTGTATTAATGAATAACAAAGTACAGGTAAATAAAGCTTGGAATTAACACTACGTTACAACATGTGATTGTCTTTCCAACGACCTGAATGTACCCTGACTGCAAAGTGAAATTGTTTCCCCGTAAATCATAACTCTGAGCTGAATATTAAAGATTCTAGAAATAACAGCAATAGGGTCCTTCCAGGAGAGACGGTGAGTGGAAGAAAATAGGGTATTATTGTACAAGTACTTTAGACACTGAAAGGAAGATAATTTCCTTACTTGAATGTGGTATTCTTGTATTAAAAACAGAAGTTTTCAGATCTACAATCAGTGCTTTCTTTTCCTCTCTGCTTTGTAACAGTTTCATTAAAGTGAAGAGAACCAGGCTACCTTTGAGCTTAACAGTGAGATCACTCTCCTCGGGCTTTGGAAGAACCCTCAAGGGTGAATACCTGCTTTCAGTTTGGTAATCAATCTCCTTAAAAGAAAGTGAACGGAGTTGGCTCAAAACGAATGACACTGCCATGTTTTTCCACCAGGACTGAAGATTTTCACAAGACAATTATCTATAGTCCTCTAAATCTCAAATATATCACATTACCTCTTTTCACTAAACTGCCCCAGTTAGAGATCTGTTCCACAACAGTTCCTCCTAGATGTGGTCATCTATGACTGACTTTGAAAGCCAATTATTTTCTCTCCTACACTTGATCTCTCCCTACTTTTAGGCTTCAAGAAATCATATTTGTGTGGCTTTGTCTATATTTCCAGGATTTCCAATGGTCTTTGTTTATTCCTCTGCATCTCCTCAGACTCTGAATATTACCAAGCTCTAAGGACCCATTTTTAGACCCTTTAAAAAATTTTTTTCTAGCTATACTCATTCTCTTGGAAGAGCTGGTAGCATGTACACTTGTGCCCCAGACAGGATTCCTCCCTGGATATCTTGGCCCTGAACTTCCAGTTGGCAAATCAAAGTCCATCCTGTAGCACAGGATGGGAATTTCATGCTAAGTATGTTTGCAATTGAACTTCTGATGTTCTATTGAAAATTCCTCTTTGGTCTTAGCTGGTAATTCTCTTTCTTCTAATTGCATAACCATATACTTTGAACTCTTCCTTAATGTCTCATCTGCTCATGTCTGTCACAACTAACAATTCATCCCATTCGTTCTAACTGCATATTATCTACCACCAAGTGCTAAGGATTTAGCTCAAGTAGTACCACTCCTACCATGCAAGAACAAGGGTCTGAGTTCAATTCCTTGTACCATTAAAAAAAAAAAATGCCTACCACCTGTGACTGCTTCTATCCATCCCCTTATGCTTTCTTCCAAGAAGCTCCTCCCTTTAACCTCCCTGTTTGCTCTCCCATAACTTATCCTTTGTTCCAAATAGAGACCAAGTCATCTTTGAGTGGTACAGTACATGGCATCAGTCCACTGCAAAGCTTTCCTTACCACTAAATGAATGTTAAATTCTACCTCTCTCTCCTTATCTCTTCACCTTCTAGCTCACTCACTCAGTGACCTTAGACTCTTACAGAGTTGCACCAGATAAGGTCATGCTTCAGGGTCTTTGCATAAGCTGTTACTTTTGCCTCGAGTAGTCCTCTTCCAGATGTTTACCAGGCTTCTTTCCTTTCCTGTTTCAGTTTCTTGATCCAGTGGTCCCGGCCTCAGTAAAGCCTTTCTTGAAAAGCCTTTACAAAGTTGCAGCCCCAGTCTTCAAACTATGTATCATTATCCTTATCGATGTTAAATGTAAATGCAGTTTAAATGTACTTGTTTTATTTACCATTTACTTTTTTGCATAAGAATCCATGCTTCACAAAAATAAAGTTCTGTATCTGTTTATCCTATTGCATCATCTTGCACATCCAAAGTGTTCAATGGTGAATAAATGAATAAAAGCAAAACTGAGAGTTAATTTATACAAGAAAACAAAATTTATGTGGGAATATACAACAGTAATCTTTGAAATCACTAATATTGTTAAAATGAGGCCTAAAAATTTAAATTCCATGTTACCATCCTAATTTTTTTTTTAATTTTAGGTTTTTTTTTTTGAGACAGGGTCTCGCTTTGTAGTTAAGGCTGACCCTGAGCTCAGCCTCAAACTCACATCACAGCAATCCTCCTGCCTCTGCCTCCCGAGTGCTGGGATTACAGGCATGAGCCACCACGCCCGGCACTGTGGTATCAGGTACTGGTTGCTGCTGGGCATGAGTCTCCACGCCCAGTATGGTATGTGGTAACTGGGGATCGAACCCGGGTCCTTGCGCTTGCAAGACAGGCGCTGGAACCACTGAGCTAACTCTCCGGCCCTACCATTCTAATTTTAATGTGGGCAAGCCAAATGGTTTAACCAAATGACACCTATACAATTTTTCTATCTTTAGTTCTTCAGAGCAGGGTGTGGTTTATCACCATCTCATGGAAGCTGAAACATTTCACCTCACAAAACTTCATAAGATTATTAATGATAATATTTCAACTTTGGTTAAGAACTGCCTAGCGTATTGGTAAGACACAACTCTGGGCGTGTCTATGGATGATTGACATGTAGGCCAGCAAACTGAGGGAAGAAGATCCACATCAGACTTTGGCACCAGCCAATAGACTTCTAGCTCAGAAGAAACAAAAAGGGAAAGAAGAGGACAAATTCCAGTCTTTGCCATGTATCTGAACATTGGTCTCCTCTTTCTCCAGCCTGACACTAATGAGTATCCAATGTGCTTTCAGGCACTCAGTCTCAGCCTATCGTGGCTTCTTTGATGCCTTTTATTCTGAGCCTTCTGTGTTGAACACTTTTTCCTCTATCATGTTCCTCTGCACTCTCTGTCTGTTATGAGACCAGTTTCCCATGGACCGAAACTGGGAGTCAATAAAGTATAATCCTGGTGAGAAGTTAAAGAATTCTAGACTCCATCATGATTAAGTTGGTTACAAAATGATGTGGTAACTGGATGAGTTACTTGTGGGGAGAGGGGTCTCCTCACTCCATGAGCAGAGTTGGTTAAAGCTTCATCTCCAGCAGTCAGTAGTGTGGCCCCAAGAAAGGGCGGGAGCTTGTAAACTATGCCTCCCTGCCCGTCCTCATGCTTCCACTTAGATACAACTTTTATAGATTATCGTTTTCTTAAGTACTGAAGAAATTAAGTTTAATTCATGTGATGCATTTTAATACATTTCAGCCAATAACTAATTCTGTCAGCTTTCTGGCAGGGAACATCTTCACCTTTATTTTGAACACTCACTTTTACTAGCTATTAGATTCTAGGTTGATACATTCGTGTGTGTGTGTGTGTGTGTGTGTGTGTGTGTGTGTGTGTGTTTAAATATTCTTCTAGTACTTGATAAACTAGATCTCCTGGAGCTCATGGTTTCTATTAAGAAATCAGTATTCCTTCTTGTGTTTGTGCTTCTGTATATAATGGGTCATTTTCATCCCTCCAAGTTTGTCTAACATGATTTTTTAAGCAAGTTTACTGTGATGAAACTTGCCATGGTTTTTTTCTCTATGTATTCTATCTGGAATTTATTCAGTTTCCCTGAATCTGCTAGCTGAAACTCTTCACAAATTTAGACTTCTGTCATTGCCGTATTTCCAAATACCTTTTCTGATTTAATCTCTATTCTTTTTTTAAGCTCCAAGTGCTGTACACTGGATTGTTTGACATTATTCCATGAGCCACTGAGCCATGATTCAAGGATCAATTTGTTCTCTTCTTCAATTTTTTTTCCTTTCTTTTTTTTTTTTTTTCTTCCATCTGGAGATTCTTTATGCATTTCAAGTTTCTTGTTTTTTTAAAAAAAATAGTTTGGGCAGTTTTAATGATGAAAATGTAAGCAAAGCATAAATCTCTAGAGTATTTCCAGAATCATAAAATCTATCCAATACTTTATCTAATTCTATCACATTTTACTCCACTCCTGGGTATGACTCTGTAGAGCAAATCTTTCCCTGAAATTTATGTACATGTGGTGGGTGAAAATTACACCTCATGTGTTTTATGAGTGAGATAAAGATCATAAGAATTCAGTGTTGTACTTTGTTTTATTTCTCAATTAAGTTTAGAAAATAAGAAAAATTGCAATCTAGATATGAGGCTATTATCCACTTAGAACATTTTCTTTCCATATGTACATTTTCATTTTATCTATTTACCCACAGTTGAACACTTTGTTTTACTCCACCATTTGGTTCTTGTGAATAATATCCCAATAGACCAGTTATTCAAATATCTATTTGAATATTTGTTCTTATTCTTTTTGGCTTTATACCCAGAAATGGAATTATCAATTACATGATTTAATTCCAAGTTTAATTTTTTGAAAAATCAAGCTCACTTATCTTTTATTTTTCAATATGTAACAAGGAGTTATGCATGTGGCAGGTTTTAGACTCCAATATTATACTTTATAATTCTAAATTTATGTTTTTAAATTTCCAGTTTAAAAGAAACGTTTTTGTTGCACTGTTTTCATATTTAATCTACATTCTTTAGAGTCTTTATAATTACTCTTTTAGAGGTCTTGTTTCCTATTTCTGTATCTAATTTCAGAGTTTATTATATTTGCTAAATTTTCTCTTTATAAAAATTATATTGAGGGGCCGGGGAGTTAGCTCAGTGGTTCTGGCGCCTGTCTTGCAAGTGCAAGGACCCGGGTTCGATTCCCTGGTAACTACATAACAATACTGGGTGTGGAGACCCACACCCAGCAGCAACCAGTACCACATACCACAGTGCCGGGCGTGGTGGCTCATGCCTGTAATCCCAGCACTCGGGAGGCAGAGGCAGGAGGATTGTGAGGTGAGTTGGAGGCTGAGCTCAGGGCCAGCCTGAACCACAAAGCGAGACCCTGTCTCAAAAAAAAAACCTAAAAAAAAATTATATTGATTTGCTTAATCATGATTTTGATTAATTTATACTTTTCAATACATTTGAGGAAAATTACCAATGATATATAAAATATAATATAATATAATGTAATATATAGTAATACATAATATAATGTAATAAATATAATGTATAATGTAATAATGTATATATTATAGATTATATGCATAATATCAAGCTATTGGTATGTGATTTTAATCTGTCCCATATTGTATTATGTTCTAGTGAGGAGCTAATTTAATTGCATATAAGTCTGATCATTTTAGGCTACTTGTTAAATTTTGTTAGAGGGTATCTGTATGTTTCCTTTTCCACAGAATGAGCTTCCTGTTAAGTATACTGAATACACATTCTATTCAACAAGCTCTTTCCCTTTGCTGGTAGGAAATGAAAGATTTCTTTGTGGTATCTAAGTTTTAACTACTAGTTTACTGTTTTCCAGAAACATTTCTTTGCTTGGTATCTACCCTTTGCCAATCTCTCTGATATCCTCTTTTAGGTAACTTGCTATTCAGCTGAGTACTCTGTAAGTTCCCCATGGGCATTGTGGCAGGCCCTTTCCTCGACAGCCCTGATCTCTGTTGCTCTGCTGCACAATCCCAGCTGCATCAGTAGCCCTGAACTCCTTCTTTGTGCAATACAGCAAGCTTTTCTGTTTTCTGATTGGGCTTCTCCTTCTTGCCCTGCAGTGCAGAAAATGCCTCTAGGAGGGAAACTAGAAACGTCTAGATAATCATCATTTCCTTCCTCCTCAGGATCACAGAAATTTACTGAAAGATCCAACGTCTAAAAACAGTAATTTCATATATTTTGTCTGGTTTTATGGTTATTTACCATGGGCGGATTCATGTAGTGTAGTTATTCCATCAGAGCCAAATGCTGGAATCTCTCCTTTCTGTTTTCATTCTCAGATTTTCTTGTGGACTTTACAATTCTACCCTCGTCTTTAATGTTCTCCAGTGTGCTATCTTTGGCCTTCTCATATGATTCACTCCCTGGGATGACCTTATACACCCTGTTGGCTTTACCCATCGTTAATATGCTAACAACCTCTTAAACCTATATGTTCTGGCAAGCTTCTATTCCTATAGCTCCAAATATAATACTCAACTGCCTGCTGGGCCTCGCAACTTAGAAGTTGCAGGATAGCTCTAAGTCCATGTCTGAAACTACGTTAAACCTCTCTGTTTAGATTAGATTTCTTTGTGTATTTCATACTGCAGTAAATAGAGAAGACACACCCATCAGACCTAGAATTCAGAAACCTTATTCAAACCTCCTCTTTTTCTCTAGTTCTTAGATCCAGTAAATTATCAAGGCTTAGAGATTCTATCTCTTACATATCTCTCAAAATCACTTCATTTTCTGTGGTCAGTATACTATTTTAATCTACCTTATTCTCATTCCTCTCTAAGGGTTACCTCTTACTGAGCCTCCTCTGAATATTCCAAGGACATTCTTAACCACTTTTGTATATATTAACTCTTTGAATCCTCATAAAAGTTCTACAGCATATATTAATATTCTTACAGAAAAGAGGACCAGATTACATGAAGAATTCTCCCAAAGATTTCACAGCTTTAACCTGAAATAGCCAAGATTAAAATACAAGTAATATTTCCCAGTAATCTGAGATACACTGGTTGTCAGATATTTTACATTCAGTTCATTCTGATCATCAACTTTACCCAAAGCATGAATTTGATCACTCCTTTTGTCAAAATTTAATCTTTCAATGATTTCCTCTTCAAGCTAAAAATCCAAATGTCGAATTTTTTATGTACCCAAGAATGAGAACGTCTCTTTCTTTTATTCATTATGTTAATGTTTCATTATAAAGTCACATTATAAAGGTTCTATTTTTGACTAATACTTCTGCACCTCTCCTTAACCCTCACATGTTCTGTAGCATTATAACCTCTTTAATATCTATTTATCTCACTGTCTATTTAAATCATATGTTGAGACAAAAATCTTCTTATTATGTCTTCTATTCTTGAAGCTAGCTGAGTCTCTGGGACATTCTAAAATTCACTAAATATTTGAACCATCTACTAAGATTGAGTGGAGAAGTGAATAAGTCAGCTTCATCCACCCTACTGAAACTTGTGCAGACATTTTGTGTTGTCACTCAGTGAAACGCTATCTACACCAGAAAGAGATGCCTTTTAATGAAAATGACATATCATCTTCAGTTGAATTGCTTCTAAATTGTAACACGCCATCATTCTCAGTGTCTTTTCATGGCATTATGGCCTTATTTTTCACAGAACCATTTGTAATGTCAGAAAACTGAACAGCATCGATTAGATTTTCTAGTAGTCTATCCTCTTGAGAAAGTAGGAAGAGGAGGTGGCAGAGGTCATTCTCAGAGGCTGTGTGTTGACTTCCCTTTGTATACAGAGAGATTTGGAAAGTGTCCACTAATGTCCATCTAGCAATGTGTATGTTGTCTATCTTCATCTGTCTGAAGAAAGAAACATGTCTGGTACATGGTTGTCAATCGTGATTTGAAATCCAGCCTTAAACAATGAAGCGCTACTTTTCTGTCCTTATGGCTCACACTGCCCCACTCCTGCCTTCCTCCCTTCACACAACTTCAGCTGCAAAAATGGGGCAGACTTTTTCTATCTCCATCTTCATGTGTCTAGAAACTAAAGACTTAATGAACCCGGAGCTTGCATCTGTCTGTCTGTCTGTCTTTCTTTCTTTCTTTCCTTCCTTCCTTTTTTCCACTCTCTCTTTCCTCCTTTCTTGCATAGTGATATCCAATTCCAACAATTTTCTAC
The DNA here is from genome assembly GCA_004026965.1 of Petromus typicus. NCBI lineage: Eukaryota > Metazoa > Chordata > Mammalia > Rodentia > Petromuridae > Petromus > Petromus typicus. Next base: position 6,691 of record PVIR01001668.1, on the reverse strand, counting down.
ATTTGCAATAATTTTTACATAGACTGTGGAGATGGGAAGGGTGTCTGAGGGAAGGGGAAAATGGGAGAAAGAGAGGAGATGGGGAAGGGAAGGATCCAGATGTGGTGTGTGTATAGACCAATTCTGCATGATATATGTAATTATTAAATATTGCAAGCATACACCTAATGAAACACTATTAAAATATGTTTCTTGTGATCTTCATGCAATAACTCTAGCTGTATGGGGAAAAAATAAGCCTATTTCATTCCTGAAATCCTACAGTTCAATGAAATTTACTTTAAAAGCTATTTCCCTTGAGACCCTTGACGATTTCTGTTCTATCTCTGCTGACCAGCCATAAATGAGCATGCTGACATCCTGCCGGCTGCTGTCTATACACATTGGAATTTGATCTTCAGCATCATGAAGAAACCAGTGAAACAGAAATTTCCATGAGAGATACTTCAAACAGATCCATTTTGCAAAACAAGTTTGGACCAGCTGCACATCCAGCCAAGTAGCTATAAAGTCAATGGGCACCTTAGGCAGAGTCAGTCTTACTTTACACTTTCTGGTACAAGTCAACTGGGAAGGCCACATTGTGGAGTCACGTCTCAGTCATGCTTGATTCAAGCCACTGTGCTGCACACAGCCCAGCCTCTGTCTCTGGCTGTCTCTAAGCATACATATGTGTACACATGCATGAACACACACACGTGTGTGTGCACACACAGCATTGTCTCCTCTTTCCTACAGGAAATAAGGTTTCATCACAGATTTCCTATTTGGCAATATGTTAAGTTTTTTCTCTTTGTATCCTATTTTAAATTATGCAACAAGATTGTAACAGAAGAGTGATAAGTGTGATAAGATTACAAATGTGACAATTCAAATAATCATCAACCTTGTCCAAAACAAGTGAAGCAAAGACCAACATCTTACTATCTCTCCTTATGGATCTGACTACTGGTTTTTATGAATTTTACAGTCATTATCTAGGCCTTCAGAGTGAAAGCATTTTATGTCCTCCTGGAGTTTATACATAGCCAAAGAAAGAAAGAAAGAAAGAAAGAAAGAAAGAAGGAAATAAAGAAAAATACTCTAAAAATATGCAGTTATTTCACAAGATAATTGCATATTCTGAGGTTATTTTAGTATTATGTTTTGCTCAGGGAATACACCAGCTTTTATAAAATTTGTTATATCAAAAATATTCCATTCTTTATTTGCCCTATTAAAGAGTTGTTCTTTGTAGTTGTAAGAGCTAAACTCATATCTTAGAAAACTGCACAGGCTTCTCTCTTCTGTATCTCAAAGAGGATGAGTCGACTTTTACATAGTGCCTTTTGATTTCCAATACATTTTATATTTTCTTTTCAGAATTACTATAAGCAATTCAGAGTTACCTCTGCTCAGAACTATTCTAAAACATAATAATGAATCCCACAATTTCCTTACAAATGTATTTTAAATAAGCATGTGTCTGAGTGTGTGATCATATAGGAGTTTTTGCTCAAAATCAAAATATGTACATATTTATGGCTAGAAGTGGGAGAGTTGAGTTTAGCTGGCAGTTCTGTTGCGTATTTTCTGTGTAACTTTGAGGAAATCATTTATCAGTTAAATGCTTCATCATTTTTTAAAAATGAGAAGGTTGGACCTATTTCCTTCTAGTACCAAAGTTCTCATGTACACAGTCATTTCGTAACTTGACAGATGTTGACACATCATATGTTTAAGACACAAGTCTCAGGTTCTATGCCTGATTTATGATGCAGAAATATAATATGTTCTAAATCATACACAGTATGATATAGTTAATCTTTAAAAAGAAATTTTATAGGCTCACCTTAGTATTCTGTTTGAGCCCATAATTGTAGGAGTCTAATGCTTTGGAGGTAACTGACTTCCAGCCCTCACTTTGGCCACATGCATTAATCTCATCCTCCCAAACTGTGGACTACAAAAATCATACAAAGGCTGAATAGCACTGAAACAATATTCTTAACTTATTGGGGAAAGTAGAGGTGAAATAATAGTTTTCCTCAGGAAACTATCTTTAGTGTCCCAAACTCAGTTGCAGTCTTTTTCTGTCCTCACCTTTGACCACTGAAGAAGCACTTTGCTGAGAAGAGAATCTTCAAGCCACAAGAGATGGATGTGCAGCACCCCCTGGTACTCTGTGCTGAGAAGCTAAAGCAGTGCTGAGATTTCACTCTTTTCTCTCCTTCAGCTTCACCCATGAACATCCTCAATCATGCAGCCTATGGGCCTTTTGCTTTAACAACCAGACCTTATTTTTCCAGAGTCTACTACCTGGTTGGAAAAAAGAACATGGCAACATAATGGATTTCATGGCCTGGAACACTGCTGATCTAGCTGCAGAATAAACTAAAAATGTTTGGGCACCTTCGTGGCTGTGCGTGCTTGTGTACGAGGCTGTCATTTCCTCAAGGAACAAACCTCAAATACATGATCATTTTTCATGTACTTATGTGAGAATAAGATATGCAACAATATTGTATGTGTTTGCAATACACATTTTTTATAAATAATGCCTTCAAAAATAATTTCGTAAAAAAACCACATTCCTATAAAAACATAAAGAGGATATACACATGTATATATGGCAATGCTTTGTTTGTTGAACTCGATTCTTTCCAAATTCGTGTTCAAACACCAAAAAGGTTGAGAACTGAACACATTTTTCCCACAAGAAATAGCAGAAAACCGAGTAACGTGGTTCTGAGGGCCCCAAATGACACATATATTCAGTTTTCCCGGAGTTCAGCACATTTCACAGAGATTTCCTGCTTTGTTGTGGTTCTTTCACAGATTCCTTCTTAGCATTACTGTGGTATCACTAGCTTTATCCGGAGCCACACTTTAAATACTAAATGCTCATAAAGTGCAAAAATGAAAGAACCCTGCTGAATATTTTCACATCTCCCATAAGAGATTTTTCAAGTTAGATTTTGAGTCTGACCAACTACTGGAGTTATGAAGGCTGAGAAGAATTTTCCCAAACTTTGTTGTTGGAGTACTGGAGAGTTGGAGCTAGAGCCTTATAAATGATAGAGGTGCTGCTGTATAAATATATACAACCATGTTATTAAAAAAAGTCATCAGTGAACCCTTGTGTCTGTGCAGACTTTCCCTGTGGGTCATGCTGAGTATATTCTCAAATACTGCTTTGCCTTCTCCCCACTGCTTGGATGTAGGAAAGCTAATTCTACCATTTCTTCCCCCACCCAACCTCTCCTGCTCCTGTGTAGCTGGAACTCTTAGAGAATACAAGTTTCTTTTAACATTAACATAATTTGGAAGGCAAATGTAGCACCAAAATACATCCTTTTAAAAAGAGGAAAAGTATTGAATTGTCTCCCTTTTGATATTTTCTCCACCCAGTTTCTTCTATAGTGATATAGATAAATAATTGATGTGCATAATTGTGTGTATGTTTGAAAATGGATTGCATTGTTCAAGACTGTACTGGAAAAGTACATAAATTAAACATTTAAGCCTGTTTACTAAAAATAGAAATAGGAAATCATCTCTCCCAACAGAATTTGCATTTTCTTTTACTAACTCCTCTACATAAAAGGACATTCAAAAGATATTGGTTAAAAATGATTCAATAAGTTCCTATTTGTCCAAATGCATGGATGAAAACTATGTCAGTTGATGAATGTCTTCTACTTTTGTTTTAATAACCACACTTTACTTTCCAGGGTCTACTACCTGGTCAGAAAAAGAAAATAGCAACATAATGGATTATATTCTGTGGACTAACCATCCAGAGTAGACTACCTGCAAACCATTCTGTGGTGAAAGTTACTATCTCAAAGGCAGTTCTGTGAGACATGATTATCTAGAAATCTTACTTATTCTTGTCATATAGAAAGTAGGATGTGGTAGATTAGTGGTCAGCTTGGAATGCCCAGCTGGAAAAATTCAGTGTAGTTCTGGGTATAGAAGACACACTTGAGGGTTGTTGTCAACAGCATAAAAGAAAAGAACTGGAGAGGAAGGTTGTGGGCTGCTGATCTTCTTGGATGATCCTGTTGATGCAAATTTGGCTGTTCTTGTTGAAGGTACTGAGGACCTCCCTGGTGTTCAGAATGGCTGCTGTTCTTTCCAGTGCAGCTTGGATCCTTCAAAATCATTTCCTGCCTCCAGTGCAGATTCGTCAGCCTCATGACACAAATCCTTCACCCTTTTGGTGCAGAATTCTAGCTTCCACTACTGACTTTTGGGCCCTCCCAGGGAAGATCCTCCTTGTGGACTTTCATGAGATATGGCCTTGGGCTCTAGGGCTCCGTGAACTCCTGGAGGACACTGCCTTGGGCTCTCATCCTTCAGGTGGACTTGTTTGGGACAGAGCAGGGAGATAGAGATTTTCAGCTGGATTATTTGGGTACCCAGTATGTGGAAAGATCTCTCACTCTTCTCTGCTATGGGGGTTAGTATTATAAAAACAAAACCCTATAAATTGTGTCCTATATTAAACCTCTTCCCTTTTATATTCCCTACAATATAAAGAAAGCATGCCAAAATACCATTTCCTTTTGTTAACAGAAGACAGGAAGATGATTGGTCAAAATAACGAATCAAGATGAAGTGAAGCTTCTTTTGAACATATGCAAAAAGATGTATCTGACATAGAAAAACTAAAGAATGCAGGTATATACCAAATGGGATGCATTTAAAAATGTGACAAACTTATTTTAATGCATGTAGTTGCATCTTTGAGAACCCAATTAGCCAAAATAAGTGCATTGACCCTTAAATTAAAATTAAGAGGCAATGGCATGTGCACAAACAACATCCCCCTTTGGTTCATTTCCTCTTGTTCTTCGATGTCATCTTCGATGTGAAGATACTATTCAGCCCTGAGCTGAACTATGAAGCCACATGAGAGAGCTATGGTCTCTAAACTCCCAATCCCAGAACACTATGGTGATTCTTAAAAAATATGTATCGATAGTGTGATTAAGACAGGCTCTTGAGCTCAGCCACTGGTGTGGTTTTAATTTTCCTGTCTATGGTCTGTAATATCATCTGTATCAATCAACACATTCTGTACTTGCCAAATCGGAAGTGACCTAGCCAGAAGATGGCATTCTCATTTACAGCAGAGTAATTCATTCAGAATCAGGTCTCCTGAACTGGTCAGACTGGCTTTATCCTGGCAGAAGTCCACTCTCACCCCACGTCTACTCCCAGGAAGGAAATAATCCTATTCTTTGCAAAACATTAAGATGTTCATTTTACTATGCAAAACACATCACCTTGCCACAGTCTTCATGGCAACAGAAACATATAATAAGAGTAATAATTTCTTCCTTTGTTCTATCATTTGAACCTTTGATATTCCTTGATCAGTGATATTTTATCAAAAGAAAATGATGGTTATTCATCCTGAGGGTTTTTTTATTTCCATTCTGCTCATTTGACCTTAATACTTTCAAATTTTGGTAAAGTACTAAGTGATTGTCTTAAAAATTAAATGTCATGACGTTTCAAGTACAGTGAAGACAAAGATTTCTGGAAAGCTTTTTCAGAATCAGTTCAGTTTTAGCCAAAAACTGATAGCCTCAATGTGGGTAAGACTGTCTCTGAGTCTCAAGCTACTCTTGAATTTCAGTTCCTTTTGTGGCCATGTCAGTCAAAGGGAGCTGATATTCTATAGTCATTATTCAAGAGCTAACTTAAAACAAATGGTTAAAAACAGCCTGCAAGTGGAGTGAGGGTTGTCCATGCTGATGATAGCTGAATACAGTGCATATCATTCCATGAAAATAAGACCACGATTTCTCCAGCTTCTTACCAGTGGTCCACAATCCTGTTTCTATAACTAAATAATAGATGATTTGATCCCATACTTAAGATGAACATTAAGTAGGGTATATTGTGCAAGCTCTTTTGGATGAAAGAAATGGACAGTTTTAATCTGGCTGCTAATTGTCAATCTCTGAAACTTCAGGGAGAAGAATGACAAATCCTCAAATCCACAAATCTAGGGGTATATGCAGTTCATATAACAGTACAGAAGATAGCTTATAAGAATTATTCAAGGGCTGGAGATTTAGCCCAGTGCTTCTGGCACCTGTCTTTTAAGTACAAGGGCCTGAGTTTGATCCTCAGTAACTACATACAACAATGCCAGGTATGGAGACTCATGCCCACCAGCAATCAGAACCACATATCACAGTGCTGGGCATGGTGGCTCACACCTGTAATCCCACTACCCAGGAAGCAGAGGTAGGAGGATTACTGTGAGTTCAAGGCTGAGTTCAGGGCCAGCCTGAACTACAAAAAGCAAGACCTTGTCTCAAAAAAGAATTATTCAAGAGAAACTGATCTGTTTCTCTAAATTGATCTATGTACTGGTGATTTTTTATTGTGAGCTAATTAATACCACAATCAAATGTTAATTTTTATTAATATAGTATCATAGACCTCAGTGGAAAATGACAATATGAAGAAAAAATTTCTGATAAAAGATTAATTTTGAGAGACAAATACTTATTGCTCATCTTGGGCTAAGAATTCTACAATGGAAGATTATTTTTGAATAGTGTATAATGGCAGATTAAAATTTATGCAATTTGGAATTTTATAAGAATATGAATAGGAATCAAGTGTATAATTGTCTCCAATTTTCTTTGCATTTGAAGAAAAACAAGGTCTTTTCTATAAACTTCTT